>ML798323.1:22443-35906 GCA_009831015.1 Picea engelmannii | reverse complement strand
AATTGTTGGTTAGTTTTTCTTCTAGCTCTTTAATCCTATCTCTCAAGTTGTGATTTCCTTCAACCCCTCCTTCTTGGGTTGATTGTTTATGTTTTTCCATTTCTTGAATTATATCCTTCATTGTTTGCAATTCACTCTTGAACTTTATTTAACTCTTGAACTTTATTTAATTTTATTTAACTTTTATGTGTTATAGTTTATTATTTATTTAACTTTTAATTTATTATAATTACGGTTTATCTTAAAATTAAAAAGTAAAAATACGACATTATTGATAATAATAAAATGTTATAAAAATGGATAATTAACGAATTAAATTAAAATATAAATATTAAAAATAGACTAAATTATTTGTTTAAAAAAACTAAAAAAATTATTTATAATTAAAAAAATTATCAAACAAATATTATCATTTCTCTATATAAACAAAGATTATCTTCTTAATTTAAAAATATAATAAATTATTAATACTAAAAATAAATAAAAATAAAATAATACTTTTTTAAAATAAATATTTTCTATTTTCTTAACCTAAAAAAAAAATACTAAAATAAAAAATAAACTAGCATAGATCCATTTTAACCCCGGATCTATCAAGCGTCGAGAGGGATCAAATCTCTCGAGGTGCAAACTTTTAAACTTTCCTCAAGTTTTGTGCTCTAAAAAAGGTTTTCACCTCTAGAGATTTGATCCCTCTCGATGCTTGATAGATCTGGGTTAAGATGGATCTATGCTAGTTCAATACATTAATATTAAAGTATTGAAAAATATTAATATATTTGTTAGTATATTAATATATTTTATAATATATTACTACCTCAGTAATCACTACATTGTTTTGGTGATCTATTACTTGAAGCCAGGGTAAATCGAAACATAACAAATTCAAATATATATATATATATTATTAATTTTTTTTTTATTATTATTATTAATTTAATGTGTTATGTTACATGGACATCTCCTCCATATTGGTATGTAGAGAGCTTATTGGGGCAAAAATAAATAAATTAATATTCGCTATGGAATGCTATTTAAATACATTTTTTGAAATTTTTTAGTAACAATGAAAAATTATTCTTAAATTAAATTGCTCCAAATTATTTTAAATTTTTTAAACTTTACTTATTATTATTATAACAAAATCAATACCATTTTCCCCCAAAAATAAATATATTATCTAGGTTTGAAATTTTATAATAATGTACTTTGGTGTAAGCATGAGGATGAAGATGGCAGTGGAAGCTGGTTAGCGAACCATGCGATTTGGATTAGGGTTTTGGAGTTTAGGAGTTTGGGGAGGAAGACAGGCCAGGTTTCACATGAATGGAAGCAGTAGGCTTGGACGGGTCAGGCGTACCTGGGCCCTTTGTTCCCCCCGGGGACAAAGGACCAGGAGCATCATTGGTGTTCAAAGATGCAGTACTAGGAACAATGAGAAAGCAAGTTGAGGACATAGAGATGGGGGGTGTGGGCAACAATACCTCTGAAGATACTTCTATGTAGAGAAACCCAGGAGCTGAGAAGAGAAAAATAAACAGATGCCATGCATGGAAGAAGGAAAACCCCAAGTATGAAGTTACTTCTCTAAGCATAGGTAACTACATTCAACATATGAAAGATCATGCTCTAATAGGTAAATTTATGGGGATTTGACCAACGGAAAAAACTCTGACGAGATGGGTAAGCTCTCACTGGAAAGTTAAAGGGAAGGTAGATCTAAAGCTAGGATCCAAAGGTTTCTTTACAACAATATTTTCCAACCCTTCGGGTCGGGATAAAGTCTTCAAAGAAGGTCCATATTTCTTCAATTCAGTTGGCCTACATATACGCTACTAGGCAAAGAGATTTTCCCCTGAAAAAGAGGATTTCAGGGCAGCCTCGGTCTGTATAAGGTTATACTTATTGCCTCAAGAATTCTAGGAGGTAGTGACACTCGAAGGAATAGGAAACACCATTAGATCTTTCATCAAAATATGTGAGATCACAAAGACGACCAAATACACTTTGTATGCACGGATCTACATCTACATGAACGTGGAAAAAAACGCCCCAGAGGCAATTACAGTGTCGTACCAAGATAATGAATGGATCCAAATGCTGGACTATGAGCATATCCCTTTTAGGTGTCGAAAATTCCATGTCCATGGCCACTTGTTCAAATATTTCCCTCTAAATATCAAGCATGATACCCCCAAAACTCATGAAGGAACAGATGCAGAAGGATTCACCAAGATCCAAGGGAAACAGAAGGCAGGACGAAGACCTGGGAAAACAACAATGAAGGAATAAGAGAATTCCAAAAACAAATTCAAGGCCTTGGAGGAGAATAACAAAGAAGCTGGAGAACAAACACCAATAGATCAAAAGACGAATGAGGCGAGGTAAGAAGAAACAATGGAAAAATGTAGTAGACCAAATCTAGAAGGAAAACCAAAGGAACAAAAAGAAACATGACTAGAGATGCAAGACCAGGAAAACCGAGATTCATACCAAGGAGATCAAGTCCAAGAATAAGGAATCCATGAAATGTGTAACGACCATGCTTAAATAGATGTATAGGATTATTAATTATAATTAATTTAATAATCTAATTGTCCTAAAAGTTAGCTAAACAATAATTATTTCTTAAATAACATTAACTAATTAATTATTATTAATTACTTGTTCATGATTGTCAAGGATTAATTAATTATTAATTGACTCATTAATTCATTAAGTAAAGAATTAAAGGGGGTTAATAAATTATATTGTTAAATTAAAGCTTATGTATTCGGGAAGGGATAGGACATTAAATATAGGATAAAATAATAAATAAAGGGGATAAGGAACAGAAATAATGGGATAAGGGGCATTAACTACGAAAGGATAAGATAATTAATAAATGGATAAGGAAAGTAATGAAGGAGGGGGAAGTCGGTGAAGGGGAAATATGACGGGGAGAGCCTTACGGTGGAAGGCATTCTTTTGGGAAGGGGATTACCATTCTACGGGGAATTTTTGGAGGTTTCTCTGGGATTTGCACAAGAGTTGAGTTATGTAGTCGAGAAGGTTTAGTACAGGGGCACTGGTTTGCTGGAGGTTTTGGGCACGGGGGCCAGGATATCCATATGGTATCCTGGAGCTAGGTAGTTGTCCTAGTTGGCAGGGTGGAAACTCGGTTTTGGGCAGAGTTGGTCCATGGCTTCAAGTTGGGCAAGGCAACAACATGAAGGTCAACAAGGCAAGTGGAAAGCAGAGGGGTTAGCATCAGACCCAGGTATTTAAAATTACGTATTTGTTTATTCTGTTATGAAATTAATATTTGTTGTTAAATTTAACTTGCGAATGTGCTAAATTAAAAGGATTTATTGAATTTTCTAAAATCAAGTAGATATTACTGTTACAGTTTATGTAATTAATGGATGTTAAATTTTTATGGTCTCTACAAAATGGATATGGAAATAATGGAAATAAATGCGGAAGCCTTGATAAAATATCACGGGGAATAAGAAATAGTTGAAATGACCATAGGAAAAATCAAACACCTTGATCGAGAAACACGGGAATGCAAAGGTAAAGAAATCAAACTTGTATTCTAGCAGGAACTTCAGGAAGTATGGGGGTAAATACTAACCCCCTCAAGATCTTGAAGAAAACCCCCAGTGGCGAAAAGAAGAGGGGGAGAAAACCATATCGACAAGTCATATAAGAAACATGGGCCCATTTAGTGGACTCATGACAAGTGATAGGCCTTCCAGAAAGATATTTCCAATACCAACCAAAGTGATTTAATGAATCTCATCTCATGAAATGTGAGAGGTGTGAATGCTCCATCCAAACACAAAACGAAGAAAAAAAATTACTCAGGAAAAAGTAGAGGTTGTCCTCATTCAAGAAACCAAGTGTGATAAACTAACGATGGTCAAAATTGCTCAAAATATTTGGAAAAACTGTGAAGTAGAAGTGGTAGAATGAGAAGGAGCCTCAGACGTGCTTGCCATTCTGTGGGATCCTGAGAAATGGCACTTGGAGATGTTTTCCACTCTTCTGATAATTTTAATGATGATCTTTGTAGAGATAGGATCCCAATCTTAGGGGTTTATCTCTAATACCTATGGATCGTTAACGCCCCAACTCAAGCGAGGATTCCTCGAGTCCCTGAAACATCTTGGTGCCATGTTTCAAGGTTGTAGATGGGTTATTAGGGGTGACTTTAATATGATTACTTCCCTCCTTGAAAAAAAAGGAGGGACTGAAAGAATGGAAGGAGAAAGTGAAACATTATGAGACTGGATAGAGAAATCTAGATTAATTGACATACAAACAAGGAATGACCTGTTCACTTGGAGAAATAAGAGAAGAGCATACAATCGAATCTTGGTTAGGCTAGACAAATTCTTGACCTTTGAAGCTTTGTTTCAAGACCAACAAGCTATCTCAACGGAGTTTCTTCCTTTCTATGGATCAGATCATTGGTTGATCAGCCTATCGTAGGAGGTGAAGGTGATACCCAGGCCTAAACCATTCTGCTTTGAAAAATTTTGCAGGGACCACACGGATTTCATGCAAAATATTGAATCCTGGTGGTCAGAAATCCCAAATTGGTATGGAACCAAGATGTTTCAATTTCATTAGAGGCTCAAACACATTAAGTTCTAGATTAAGAAATGGAACATGAAATTTTTTGGTAACATTTTTTAGGAAAAAAGGCACCAGGAAACATAGATGGTTGCAATCCAAATGGAAGCTAATACAAGAGGGAAAAACGAAGAAACAATAAGGGAGGACCAACTTCAACTAGAGTTGGATAAAAGGGATAAACAAGGAGAATTCCTACAGCAACAAAAATCGGGAGTAAGATGGTTGAAAGAAGGAGACCGAAACTCGAAGTTTTTTCATAATTCTTTGTTGCATCATATAAGCCAAAATAGGATAGCTTCCTTGGCCAGAGCTACCGGAGAATGAGTGGATACCTTTGAAGACATTGAAAATGAATTGGTAAGTCATTTTCAACATCTTTTAACTAAACCAAAAGGAGATAGAGAAGACACTATTGAAAAAATAACTGGAAGTATCCCAAAAGTAATAACTCATGAACAAAATGGCTTCCTGATGAGCCTAATATCCATGGAGGAAGTGGAGAAGACCATAAAACAAATGGCCTTAGGGAAAGCCCCCATACCTGATGGGTTTACAATGGATTTTTTTCATAAATGTTGGAAGATTATAGGGAAAGATACCTGGGAAGTGGTGGAAGAATCCAGATCTTCAAAATCCATGTTTAAATCCTTGAATGCTTCCTTCATAGAATTAATCCCAAAAGGAAAGGAGGCCAACACAACTGACAAATTCAGACCAATTGCTCTGTGTAATGTAATTTATAAGATTGTTTCTAATATTATAACTAATAGACTCAAACCTTTACTCAAAAATATCATTTCTCCGGAGCAGGGGGGGTTTGTTGAGGGTCGTCAAATTCTTGATGGTATAATTGTGGCCCATGAAGCCGTGCATTCAATGTAGACATCCAATAAGGTAGGTATGCTCATAAAACTTGACATTTCAAAGGCTTATGACTGCATTAGTTGGAGATTTCTCCAAAAAACGTTGGAGGATTTTGGCTTTGGAGAAGAGTGGATTCAATGGATCACGAGCCTCATTTTATCGACCTTCTTCTCAATCCTAGTGAACGAATCCCCCTCCAAAAATTTCAATCCCTCGAGAGGGATGAGACAGGGGGATCCTCTATCCCCCTACCTATATATTATTTTAGTGGAAGGTTTGGGGAGACTAATCCATAAGGCACTGACATACAATAAATTACAAGGGATAAAGCTTCAGGCAGGTATGGACCCAATTTATCTCCTCCAATTTGTAGATGACAACCTTCTTATGGGATCTCCAACTCCAAAAGAATCCAAAACTATCAAAACCATGTTGGATACGTACAAGGAAGCCTCAGGTACAGTTATAAATTTTGCTAAGTCTAAAATATTTTTCTTTAATACTCTTGTGGCAGTCCAAAGAAATATTGCCACGATTTTAGGATTTCAAAGAACATGCCTCCCCTCCAAATATTTGGGAGCCCCATTGTTAGACAAATCCATTTGAAATACTCCATGGAAATAGCTGCTAGAAAAATTAGAAGCTAAGTTGACCAACTGCACCCACATGTATCTCACTCTCCCAAAAAGGATCATGTTAATAAAATGTGTATTAAGTTCTATGCCCCTATATCTCTTCTTGATTCTCGCAGCTCCCAAAGGTATCTTAAAAAAATTTAGAAAACTTCAAAGGACCTTCCTCTCAGGGGGACGGGGGGGCTCAAAAGAAAAAAAGTGTGCCCTTGTAGCTTGGTATAAGCTTTGTGGGCCAAAATTCCATGGTGGAGTGGGTATTAGAGACCCTATGTAGGCAGGGAAAGCCTTAGTAGTGAAACTTTGGTGGCGTTGTCTTAAACACCCAAATGACCTATGGGAAAAAATATGGAAGACAAAGTATGCTCAGGAGATAACAAAGCAAGAATTGATTAGGATGGATGGCTCCAGACCAGGGTCTCTAATTTGGAACAACGCTTGGAAAAACAAATATTTAGTTTAAAGAGAAAGCTTATGGGAGGTCCACTATGACAAGTTGACCCTTTTTTGGGAGGATTCTTGGGAACAAATGCCTACAATATCCAGAATAGAAGTTTTGGCTCGGATAGGGATAGCTATGAGAAATAAAGGATGGAATTTTTTCCACCAGTACTGGAGAGAGAGAGGAAAGACTCATACATGGAGACAAAAAGAGTCTAGTGAAATCTATCAGAATGACCAATTGTCTTGAACAAGAAAGATAAGCATGTCCTTGAAGAGGAGCTTACCCTCAGAAAAATTAGAAACATAAATGGCCCGGATATTCTTCGTTGGGGAAGTAAAGGGGAGGGAAATTTTAAAGTCAAATATGCATACCTCCTAGTGGTAGGACTGTCATAAGCAGAATGAAAAAGAGAGTGGCAAAGAATTTGGCAGCCCGAGATATGGCTTAAAATCGGGACCTTTCTATGGTTGGCCCTGAAGAGAAAATTTATAACCTGGAACAAACTCCGTAATTGAGGTATGAAGGCCCTTATATCTACATTCTCTGCAGACACATGGGAGAATCTCTAAATCATCTCCTTTGTAATTTCCAAGAAGCATGTATCATGTGGGACAAAGGCATTGAGCTCTTTCGTTGCTCTGGCAGAGTCAACAACGACACCTCCTGAACCATCACAAATTGGGTCTGAGATGCTTTCCAACACCCTATATTAAATGGAGCCTGGGATATCTTCCCAGGAATAGTTATGTGGAACCTATGGAAAGAAAGAAATAGAATAATTTTCAAACAAGCCCACTTTCCTATGCAACAAGTTTGGGAAAAAATCCAAGAAAATGTTCATGAATCAATTGCAACAGGTCCCCAGATTGCAGAAGATAAAAATGTCAACGCAGAAGAGAACAAAAATTTTCAATAATTGGAAACTTGAGCAAGCGTACCTCCATGCAAATAAAGCTCCTCAACATAGCAGGAACATTCCTAATGAAACCTGGTCGCCTCCAGAGGTCGAAGCAGTGAAATTAAACTTTGATGGGGCATCGGAAGATAACCCTGGGAGGTCAAGGGTTGGAGGGGTCCTCAAGAATTAATATGGGTCGATTTTAGCCATGTTTGCCAACAACTTGGGCCACAATACCAACAACGGGGTTGGGCTCGAGGGTCTTCTTTGAGGGATTACCATGGCTCATTCGAAGGGATTTAGGACTTTGGTTGCAGAGGGGGATTCTCTCCTAATAATATCCACTCTAAAATGACTAATTGATGGCGCAAACCCAAAAAATTTCTCAATGCATTGGAAACTCTCCTATGGCTGCACTCTTATTGCAGAAGTAATCAAGAGCTTTCATGTGATTATCTAGTTTAGGTAAGGAGAATCGCAAACACAGTGGAAGACTTTTTTGCTAACATAGGAGTTCAATAGGAAAACCAACTCACTACGTGGTCTTTAGGGGACCCCACCAATAATCCTATGTGGCAAGAAGTTACAAAGCTAAGTCTGAGGGATATTAGGCCCCTAGATGGGGTTCAAAACATCAAGAGTAGGTGCGCCACCTGGAATCCCGACAAGAGGACTTTGACAGTTGGAAAAATGGAGGACAATGAAGGAGAACTGCCATGGGATCCTTGTCATCCGCTAGCAGGCTAGAGAATTGATGGGGGGGCTGTCAAATGTCGCTTCGACGACGTCACCCTCGAGATATGATTACTCCTCAGACACAAGTGATACGTGTTGGGACATATTGTATCATTCAAAGTTATGGTAGTTGGTCAATGGGATTTCATCAGAAGTGAAATTAATGGGTAAAGGTGGTTGGTACAAAGCCAAAGCTAGAATTCATATAATGGAATGAAGAACAATTATAGAAACAAGCATGAAAGTATGATGATGGGCATTGACCAAAGAAGGATTTCCCCGATCGTTCCATGGAAAATAAATCATGCAAAGCGAGGGAAGTGATCCAGATTTTATGAGCAGAACGAAATGGCTACATATTATTACCATATTCTTAACACAGAATACCAGAGATACAGTAAAACTAATTTTCTATTCAATAAGAAAATAAGCTGAAATTGTAAAATGCAGCAGAAAACAAGCTTGTTGGAATGGTGGCGGCTTATCTCTGAGAAGAGATGTGACGGTTGCGCTCCTTCGCAAGAAGATGATTACAATGAGGCTCTCAAGGCATTTTTTAAATAAATAGGAGTTTCAAAAACCCTAAACATCCAAAAACCTAACCCTAGGAGATGAAGCACCAAAAGTCATGTGGGCCCCGTTTGGATAAGTCAATACATCAACTTCCCGGGGTCATAACTTTTGCATATGATTTATGTTTTAGGCGTATGATAGCCCATTGGAAAGATCTATCCGAGGACTACAACAGTTGCACAAATTTTCATGGTGAAATCTTGCAATCGCAACATACCCCAAAAAATGTCGTTTAGGGCCTCAAAACGGCTCCGGAAGTTCAGGACCCGAAAAACTGCTAAAAATAGTAAATTATCAAAATTGCTAGAAAGTAGTTTTGAGCCAGCTGGAAAAGGTGGGTCGCCACCGATATCCACCTATATCAGGAACTGACTAAGTACCTCAAGGCCAGGAGGATTTGTAATGGTTTGCAGTTAATTTTCCCGAGTGAGGTTGATCGCCTCATGTGGAAATCTAAATTGGAAATTCAAAAGGTTGGTGATTGGATCTAGGAGTGGGATCCTATTAAATTTCATTTAGGCGCATTATCTCCAATAAGATTTTAGGGGAAATCCACGTAGGGTCTCAGAGGCAGGAAGGATACTCGCCATTTCGAGCAGCCCTCGAAGTTACGGAGGAACAACAATTGGCGGTCAACGCTTCATAAGAAAGAAATCAACAAGATCAGTAGAGGGAGTGTAGGTCTTCAACGTACTTCGATCAAGTTTGTTTAGCAACTTAGAATGGAAAAAATCAGAGTTTGAGGAAGGAGCCAAAAAGGGAATTAGTAGGAGGCTTCCTCCTCCCAGGGTCTTACCAATCAGACCAGGGATACTAGAGTTGCCTAGATGGAAAGGACCCGTTTCAAGTACCTATGTTAGGAGGAGGAGAAACATATTGCGACAAAGATTGAAGACGTTGTCAAGCACCAACGACATAATATCTCCGATGAAGAAATCGTTCAAGAGGTTAAGGACTGGGTCGAGGACCCGAAGTAAACTAGAACCAGAGAAAATAAATACTTCAGGCTGGCATAAACCTATTGGGTGGTGAAGGTTTTGGTTGTGCAAGGCATTGAGAAATATATAAAAGAAAAGGACTCCACTATTCAGGCCGTCAAGATCCTAGAGGGTAAATTTGAATTTTTGTGTCGCTCCCAGTTTGGTATAAAATTTAGAGTTTGATTTGAGGAGAAGATCCATGAGAATACATGGAACAACCCCAGACACCAAAGCCCCATGGGATCCTGTGACTTCCCTATCCAAATTGGTGATGATGAAGACACGGACCAGGGGATAGAGGCTCACAAGAAGCTCGAACATCGTCTCGAGACTCCTGGAAAATCTTGGGTTTGATATGAACATCGTTGCTCCTATTTCCTTTTGTTGGGAAATTATAGCTTAGGGAGAATTCAGCCTACTTTGGCTCTTGTTAATAGGACTCATTCCATTTTAAGCGTTTGATGCCTCAATTTGATAGTCTAGTTTGGACCTTTTTGGTTTTGATCTGAACCTGGTTTCGATGGATAGCCACTATGTAGTAAATCATGTGGGACTCCTGGACATATAATGATGATCGGTGAGGGCTTTGGTTTCCTTTTTGGCAGACCCTCACCATTTGGCTTGTAATTTTTCTATTAATATTTAGCAATACAAAGACTTTGTTTTAGCTTAAAAAAAAAGAAAAATTATAATAATGTATAAAACTGGCCAATCCTTTCAGATTAGGATTAAGAATGAACATGGAGATGACATTAAGAATAAACATACTCGCACCTCAGCATTAGTTGAGCACTCTCTTGCATCAAAACACCACATACGCTTAGAAGTCACCAAAATTCTAGCAAAGGAAGACCACTTTTTCAAACGACGAATTAGAGAGACAATTGAAATCACCAAACATATTAATAACCTGAACAAAGAAAATGCTCTAAAAATCAATGAGTTGGATTCCTCTGATCCATGACAAATGTAGTAGGTAAGAAAATCTTAGGTTTGTCCTCGTTACTTTTGCCCTTTTATTTAGCTATCTTCCCCTCTCTACTTTATCCTTCTTCTCTAGCTTTAATCTCCTAGCAACGCCATCCTTTTAGTATATTTAGAATCAATTTTAATTTGTACCTTAGTTTTTTCTTAGCACTTATTTTGTCTTAAAACTCAAAATTTTACTACTTTAATCCTCTTATAAATTTAATCTACCCCATATTATTTATTATATTAATTTACTATAAGTAATAAAGTTTATATCTTATTAGTCCCTGTCGTAGGCATAGAGGGACTATAGCTATCGATAATTCGTTGACCTAGTATTAGTTTTTCCTTTGACCACAAATATTTGCATAATATCTAATGTTGGAACTAGGGAACAAAAATCATTGATTTTTATATAATAAAAAGTACCATATATGTCATGATCTGATTGGATAACAGATTAGAAATCTTATTGTCGGTTTTGCTATTCTCAATGTTTTATATCTTAGCATATCAAAACTTTTTGATCGTATACTGTCTTTTTGAATCATATATTTTTTATGCATTGCTTGAAGGTGAATTAATGATAGCATTAATTCGAATGTTTGTCTTAGCATTTTCTACTAGCTAAATGTATTCCAATGTTTGATATGCTAGCGTATCCAAGGTTTGTCTATTTTTTATTATTATTAAGTACTTAACTACGTAAAGCCCGCCACACACATTCTTTATTAAATGTTTACACAGCGCGAGGCCCTTGGACGGTTCTGACAGCCTTAAATGTTTACCTATCAGGCCTCAGAGCCTTAAATGTTTACTTAACATGTATATCACGGAACAGGCTAGACATGGAAAATAAAAATAAATTTGAATAATTAATTGAATAAAATTTAACAAAACATTATCACATATTAATAATGAATATGATATTTAATATTAATATTATAGGATAGATATCATAAATTTAATTTATGATATACAAAATCAAAATTCCAAATTTACATTTAAAAACTTTAAAAATAATATTGAATAAAATTTAAATAATTGTTTATACTATTCTTTAAGTAAAAAATGTTATAGCATTATATAAATTACTATAAATCTTGGTACAATGTTATAATATTCTATAAAATACTCAATCTTATGTATATGACGGAAGTGTTGGGTGCAAAATGTATATCACGGAACAAGCAGATATGAAAAATGGAAAATAAAAATAAATTTGAATAATTAATTGAATAAAATTTAACAAAACATTATCACATATTAATAATGAATACTATATTTAATATTAATATTATAGGATAGATATCATAAATTTAATTTAAAGTTTATTTATTAATATTAATACAAAATAGCATATACAAATATATATCCATTTTAACTTTAGAGTCAAGAAGGAGAATTTCTAGGTACAAACCTTTACTATCATAAACAAAATCAAAATTCCAAAATTTCAAATTTACATTTAAAAACATTAAAAATAATATTGAATAAAATTTAAATAATTGTTTATACTATTTTTTAAGTAAAAAGTATGATAACATTATATAAATTACTATAAATCTTGGTACAATGTTATAATATTTTAAAAATTACTAAATTTTCTGTCATGATCTGATTGGATAACAGATTGGAAGTCTTATTGTCTGCTTCGCTATTCCCAATGTTTTATATGTTCATATCCAAACTTTTTTATTGTCTTTTTAATCATATATTTTCTTATGCATTACTTGAAGGTGGATTAATGTTAGGAATGTTTGTCTTAGCATTTTCTGCTAGCTAAATTTATCCCAATGTTTGATATGCTAGTGTATCCAAGGTTTGTCTATTTTTTTATTATTATTAAGTACTTAAAGTAGGTAAAACCTGCCACAAGCATTCTTTTTTAAATTTTACACAGGGCTATGCCCTTGGACGGTTCTGACATCCTTAAATGTTTACCTAACAGGCTTCAGAGCCTTAAATGTTTATTTAACATTTATATGATGGAAGGACATGAAAAATAAAAATAAATTTGAATAGTTAATTGAATAAAATTTAACAAAACATTATCACATATTATTAATGAATACCATATTTAATATTAATATTATATGATAAATATCATAAATTTAATTTATAGTTTATTTATTAATATTAATATAAAATAGTATATACAAGTATATATCTATTTTAACTCTAGAGTCAAGAAGGATCAATTTCTAGGTACAAACCTTTATTATCATAAAGAAAATCAAAATTCTAAAATTTCAAATTTACATTTAAAAAAGTTAAAAATAATATTGAATAAAATTAAATAATTGTTTATATTATTCTTTAAGTAAAAAGTGTTATAGCATTATATAAATTACTATAAATCTTGGTACAATGTTATAATATTCTATAAATTAGTCAGTCTCATGTATATAACTGAATTGTTGGGTGCAAAATGTATATGATGGAATTGTTGGGGGCAAGATGTATATCACGGAACAAAATATGACTGAATTGTTGGGTGCAAAATGTATATGACGGAAGTGTTGGGTGCAAGATGTATATCACAGAACAAGCTAGACATGAAAAATGAAAAATAAAAATAAATAGAGTCAATAAGGATCAATTTATAAGTAAAAACATTTATTATCATAAACAAAATCAAAATTCTAAATTTCACAATTTACATTTAAAAACATTAAAAATAATATTGAATAAAATTTAAATAATTGTTTATATTATTCTTTAAGTAAAAAGTGTAAAAATGT
>ML798323.1:0-10301 GCA_009831015.1 Picea engelmannii | reverse complement strand
AGCAGATGCCACTTGGGAACCAGCTACCATTCTGCAACAGTTTCCACATCTCAAGCCTTGAGGACAAGGTTGTTTTTAAGGGGGCGGACATGTTAGGGTCCTAACCCGCACATAGGTGGATCAATATATTCGGATGTAATAAAGTTCAATATTAATAAGGCCTTTCAATAAAATAGAATAAGGCGGATGTAAGAATACATAATAGAAGCTTCCGCTTCTAGAAGGATCTTCCTCTAGATGTTTCTCTTGATAGACATATTTAGTATAAATAAGGGTCGAGGGTATGAAAACCCTAGCTTGGAGATTATTGTAACAGAGCCCTGCTCGACTGGAGGTTGCCCCCTCGAAGAGGCCTGTGAACATTGCTTTCTGAAGCAAAGTGTTATTTTTGTTGTTCTTATATCATTTTTCTGTTATTGTGGAGATTATGCTGGTTATATTACTGTATTTTTCCATTTCTAGAATTTTATTTATGTTCTGCATACTTTTTATATTTGGTATATTACATATTATCTTATATGATTATATATTTGTACACAAATCACAATGATGATTAACATAAAATAATAGAATAACATACACATAAATAATTATACTTATAAAATATAAAACAAAACACACTAGGCACGTAATTACATATAAGTGTTTGTTTTTTCTCTTTGAAGTCGTGGCAATGGAAACCCAGGTGTCGGCCATGTGCACTGGTGGTTTGACACGTATGCAAAAGAAATTTAAATGGCATGAGGATTTCTTTGCGAGTTGAAATGTTAATTTGGATGATTTTGGCATTTGGATACAGACTCAGACCGCTAATGTTGTATTAATCTAAGTTGCAGCATAAGATCGTTCTCACCAACTCCAGACTTGTTTCACCAGCGTGAGGCAACTGCTTAATTCTGATCGCTCAAACGCTTTACAATACTTGACAGGCTGTTGAAAAAACCTCTGATGTTCAGAATTGCGATTATAATTCAGTTCGAGTACATACGGTCAATCCTTGACAGGCTGTTGAAAAAACCTCAGATGTTCAGAATTGCAATTATCATTCAGTTTGGGTATAAACGGTCCACTATTTTCTTTGCTTGTAGAACTGAAATTTACAGGAAGGTCTTGAGATGGCATACTTATCACAAATCTACTTATATAGTAAGTCTGAGATTTTAATTCTACAATTTAATTTCTGGCACGGGTCAATTTATGAGCATCGGCCATCAAAAGGCTTTTAATTCTTCAGCAACGATTGAGTTTGAAATTTTAATTCTTCTTTTGTGGAAGATTGTATTTCAAATACTGCATTTTAGTCGACCTTGAAGTTGACGTGGTGATGGACCGTCTCTTTCCATCACTCTCCTACGTAAGGCACCGCAATTTCTTCAACGCATTGATGCCTTCCAATGATGGAGATCTGAGTGTCGCTTAAAGTAATCCGGACACTTGATTCAAGTTGATGGGCATGGAAGAACGCATGGCAGGTATGTACTTGGTGTCTACAATGGCCATGGAAAATCACAAGTATGTACCACAATGTTTTCTTTGCATTTCTTGTCACCATTTCTTTATAATTTTAAACAAAATGATGAATGTGCTCATATATTTAATTTATAGGCGGCCTTGTTTTGCAAAGAATGACTCCCCTGTTTTCATTTCTTACATAATGCAAACAGACTGGTAGGGATTTAGTATAGCCATGGAGATGGGAATCAGGAAGTCCCGGTTGGAGAAAATAGGGAGCTTTAACTGAGATTTGGACAATGCCAAACCTGTATGTCTTTACACTCTTAACATTCACCATAGAATACCCCTTTACAAACAGTTGTCAACAACCACAAGAGGCTTGGGGTTGTCCTCGTTGTCGTTGAGAGGAGGAAGTGCCCGACCTCTGGTTTCGTCCAGTTTCTCATAGTCACAGTCAATGAACATCAATTGATGCAGCCACCTTTCTATGTGAATAAATCCCATCCACCATTTTAGCACCTTGGATGTTGTTGTTTCCTCTCTCAACATTAAATTGCAAGATCTCTTTAGTTTTACAAATCTTTTGCCTGTCTTCGATGGCATCTCCGGTGTCCATTATAATGGCAAGTCTGAGCCTTAATTGCAGTGGCTCATTCGTTAGCTATTTTTGGGTCGCAGCAGTGTGGGGGAGAAGACCTCAGGGCACTGTTGCGCTTCATGGCTGGGATTATCGATGACCAGGTTCGGCGCTTGCGGCCATGGAACGTCTCCAACTTCTTCTAGTGGGAAGCAGTATCCTGCAATAATCAAACTGGACGCGAACTGAACACGTTGTAGGTTTTCTGCAGCAAGCCCTGTTCTCCCACGACGTCTTCATATTCGATGGCTATATGAAGGGAACTGCAGGAATTTGATTTGAGTGGATACATTATCTAATTTGATCCGAGAGGATAAATTATTTTATCCCAATTGACAACAAAGGACGATAAGATCATATGTCCGTGGAGAAGGAGATATACCATAAGATCGTAATCGGATTGACAACAAGGAACTAACAGCCTTGACAACAAAGGAGATAGCAGATAAGATTAAGGACATGTGGCAAGTTGTATTAAGTACACGTGACAAGTTGTATTGGTTACAGATTTTTATGTTGACAGGTAAGGTGGTTTCGAAGGGATGGTTTTAGAAAACTTATCCTTAAGATGTCTTCAGTATAATTACTATAAATCTTGGTACAATGTTATAATATTTTATAAATTACTCAGTTTTATGTATATGACGGAATTGTTGGGTGCAAAATTAAGATGCTTTCAGCATAATTACTATAAATCTTGGTACAATGTTATAACATTTTATAAATTACTCAGTTTTATGTATATGACGGAATTGTTGGGTGCAAAATGTATATGACAAAAAGATTGGATGCAAGATGTATATCAAGGAACAAGGGCAACATGAAAAATGAAAAATAAAAATAAATAGAGTAAAAAATGATCAATTTATAAACATTAAAAATAATATTGAATAAAATTTAAATAATTGTTTAGACTGTTCTTTAAGTAAAAAGTGTTATAGCATTATATGAATTACTATAAATCTTGGTACAATGTTATAATATTCTATAACTCCGCAATCCACGACTCTGTAATTGTTGGGTGCAAAATGTATATGAAGGAAGTGTTGGGTGCAAAATGTATATCACTAAACAAGTTGTACATGAAAAATGAATATGCGCTCTGTGGGGTTCGGACTCGTGATACATAAACATGACTACAAATGTGAATCCGCAACTTCGCCAACCCACCACTCTGTAATTGTTGGGTGCAAAATGTATACGACGGAGGTGTTGGGTGCAAAATGTATATCACGAAACAGGTTGAACATGAAAAATGTGAACCGCGACTGCATAATTGTTGGGTGCAAAATGTATATCACGGAACAAGGTGGACATGAAAAATGAAAAATAAAAATAAATTTCAATAATTAATTGAATAAAATTTAACAACACATTATCACATATCAATAATGAATACTATATGTAATATTAATATTATGATGATAATGATGATGATGATGATGATTAACGTCCACTAAGACCTAATTGGTCTATCGGACCTTAAGAGGGTAAGTGATTACTTGTGATTCTTTAGAATTTTGTTTCTATGCTCGAAAAACATTAAGAGAAGCTTTCCAAGATCACCATATCATAAATTTAATTTATAGTTTATTTATTAATATTAATATAAAATAGTATATACAAGTATATATCTATTTTAACTCTAGACTCTAGAATGATCAAATTCTAGGTACAAACCTTTATTATCATAAACAAAATCAAAATTTCAAATTTATATTTAAAAACTTTAAAAATAATATTGAATAAAATTTAAATAATTGTTTATACTATTCTTTAAGTAAAAAATGTTATAGCATTATATAAATTACTATAAATCTTGGTACAATGTTATAATATTTTATAAATTACTAAATCTTATGTTGCGGTCGGGAGTTATGATACATAAGCATGACTAATAATGAATACGATATTTAATATTAATATTATAGGATAGATATCATAAATTTAATTTACAGTTTATTTATTAATATTAATATAAAATAGTATATACAAGGATATATTCATTTTAACTTTAGAGTCAAGAAGGATCAATTTTTAGGTACAAATCTTTATTATCATAAATAAAATCAAAATTTCAAAATTTCAAATTTACATTTAAAAATATTAAAAATAATATTGAATAAAATTTAAATAATTGTTTATATTATTCTTTAAGTAAAAAGTGTTATAGCGTTATATAAATTACTATAAATCTCATGTTGTTGTGGGTGATACATTGGGTGAAAAATATATATGGCTGAAGTGTTGGGTGCAAAAGGTATACCACGGAACAAGTTGGACATGGAAAATGAAAAATGTGAACATGCAACTTCTCCAACCCTCGACTCTGTAATTGTTGGGTGCAAAATGTATATGACAGAAGTGTTGGGTGCAAAATGTATATCACCTAACAAACTCACATGAAAAATGAAAAAATAAAAATAAAAATAAATCAATAATTAATTGAATATAATTTAACAAAACATTATCACATATTAATACAGTCTGAGTGGGCCTAATGGTTAAGAACATGTGTTTCCTCTTAAGTGGTCACAGGTTCAAATCCAGAGGGGGGTACATAAAAAATGAAAAATAAAAATAAATTTGAATAATTAATTGAATATAATTTAACAAAACATTATTACATATTAATAATGAATACCATATTTAATATTAATATTATAAGATAGATATCATTAATTCTACAATTTTCCATCTTATTGGTTTAATTGTCTTCACATTGATTTCTACAAATTTTATCCAAGATGATATCACCAAATAATTGTACCAACAATTAAGTTGTTCCAGTAAATTAATTTTTAATTTAATTTTAATTAACTCAACAAATTAACTTTTACTTTTATAAGTAAATTAACTTTTGAGCCGAGACTTAACACTTGTTATTCTTAATCCTCTCCTTGATATCATTTTAATCCTCTAAAAATTTCCTACATGTTTTAATATTAGTAATTTTAAATAAATTTAATTCAACCTTATAACTATTAAATAGTTATATTACTTGACTTTATTTCTTCAACTAAAGCCTAAAAATTAACTTTACACTATCATTATTAAAACTCTCACTCTAAAACTATCCTTAACTCCTTAATTAATAATATTAATAACCCTATTACCAATAATAATAACCCTAAATATCAACCATAATAATTTTATTAAAGGTCTTACCTTATTACTAAGAATATTTAATTTTAAACATTATTAATTAAACTACTTTTAGATATAAAATCATATTTTTAGATATAAAATCATATTGGTGTGATTTTTCCTAATACCTTTGAAAACAACTTTTCCCACATAAATCTTATTGATTAAACAAATATTATTATTCTTTTCTAAAAAGAAATTAATTAGTAAAACAACTCTTCCCATATAAATCATATTGATTAAACAAATATTATTATTATTTTCTTAAAAAAAAAAATTAGTAGTAGAATATATATATATATATATTCTCCAACCTTTTTAAAAAATAAATATTAAATAAATTAGTATGTTAAATGTTATTAAAATAGTTTATTTAAAAATTAACTAACATTATTTTTAAGGAAAAAAACCTAAATAATTTCTTCTAGTTAAAAGGTTATTTAAATAAATATTACCATTATTTTTCCTCTATAAACAATTATTAAGTTCTTAATTTAAAAAATAAAATAAAATTATTAAATTATTAATAATAAAAAATCAAATTAAAATAATATTTTTTTCTAAAAATAAATATTTTATACTTTCCATTAAAAAAAAACATATTAAAATGTACTATAAACATTAAAAATAATATACAATAAATATTAAAAAATATTAATATAATATGAATATATGAATAGGAATAATACTTCTTTTGCACTTATCGTTTTGAAAGGGGAATAATATTTCTCTGTTTTGAAGGAGATATTTTATTTTTAACATTATATATTTTAATTTTCATTATTAAAAGTTGATTTGAGAGATAATGATTAATATCATTATCAATTAAAAAAGTTATTTCCATTTTTAAAGTCAATCCAAAATAATAATTGTTACATTTTTTCTCTTCTTTGCACTCCACCACCTATTCCAAAATCTCATCCTAATGTGGGAGGCCCTTTACGCTTATATAGAATCGATAGAAAAAAAAAAAAAAAGAGAGAGAGAGATGCCAAAAGTCAAATAGTGTTAGAATCATTAGAAAAAATGAGTGAAGAAAGAGATGTAAAACTCCAAATTCAACTAGAGACAATGATTGATAATAAAAAAAAATAGACTCTTCAAAGATACCATTCAAGCTCAAATAGAGGATAGATTCTTAGGGCTCAAGAGTGAATTGTAGATAATGAAGGATATGATTCAAGAAATTTAAAAGCATAAAAAATAAACCCAAGAACTAAAGGTTGAAGAAAATCACAACTTGAGAGATATGATTAAAGAACTAGAAGAAAAACTAACCAAAAATTTGACCCTTAGTAATATGGAAAACAAATTGGATATCAAACCCATCAAAGAGGAAATGAATAAGCTAATCGAACTGGACCATGAGCGTAACAAAAGAGCCTTGAACCTCATAATTTTTGGTATAAAAGAACAAGAAGAGGAGGATATGCTAGCAATTGTAAAAGAAGAATTAAATAATAAATCAGAAATTGATACAACTTACCTCATAGAAGAAAAGAGACTAGGAAAAATAATTGATCACAAAGATAGGTTGATTCGTGTCAAAGTAAGTTGTAATGACCATAAATATAGCATACTCAGTAAATCTATGAGCTTAAAAGGGTCAGGAATATTTATAAATGAATACCTTGTTCCCGAAGACCAAGTTGAATTAAGGAAGGAAGTTCAAAAGGTAAAAGAAGCGAGGAAAGAAGGAAAATGGGCAATAATTAGAAATCAAAAAGTTGTTGTTGGGGATAGAGACCAGAAGGATAATAATAAATAGGAATTCGGGACACTCAGGATCCTTTTTTGGAACTGTCGTGGATTTCCATGGCGCAAAGGTCCTATGATAAGTTGGATCCCGAGTGATATTGATATTATTTCTCTAGTTGAAACTTGGTAGAATGAGGATTCTAAGGTCCCTAACATAGAAGGCTTCGTCATGTGGTCGGCATGGAACAAAAAATCCCACCGTAGAGGGATAGGAGGCATAGTTTGTTATATTAGAAAGAGCATTTCTCCTCACATTCAACTTCATAAGATTGACCCTCTCAATCAGTACATTTGGATAGAAATTTCAAACACCAATGATAAGAAGATGTATATAGCAATTTGTTATTTTTCACCTATTAATTCTATTTTTTATAAGAAAAACAGTCTAGATAACAATTGTCCCTATAATAATTTAGAACAAGATATTTATAGTTTGAAAAATGAAGGTAATATCCTACTGCTAGGGGACTTTAATTCTAGGACTGCAACTAAACAAGCCACTCTTTTAAGTATTGATTTCAACCATAATCATTTATGGATAGATGAGGACCTTGTTTTATCTAATAGCTACAAAAGAAGCTCTGAAGATCTAATTGAGAATTTGTTTGGTACTGAGTTGGTCAAGCTCCGCAACTCTCAAGACCTAATAATTTGCAATGGAGTAATGAAGTGTCCAAACTCCAACCAGATGACTTGTATTTATGGGCTAGGTAGTAGTGTCGTAGATTATGTGATATCTTATATCCTCGTTTCCAACCAAATATCAATTTTTGACCTTTTAAATGACCATGAGCCCAACTCTGATCATAAACCTTTAACCCTAACTCTAAACTTTTACATGCACAGGAGCACCATTGAAAATAATTTTGATAATCAAAGGAATTTGTGCTTTGACAAAAGTAAAGTTGACATTTTCTTAAAGGATTTAAATAGTAAATTAAATCTCCTAACTTATAAGGACAACATTGAAGAACTCTATCATAATTTTACAACTACCCTTTCCACTTCTATTAACAAGTTTTATTTCGAGGTGTCCTATAAAAAGAATAATAGAACAACCAACCCTTGGTATGACAAAGAATGTAAAATTGCTAGGAAATCCATTAGGGATGCTTCTAATGAGTCCTTAAAACTCGATAGATCAATACGTACAAAGCCCTAATTAAAAGAAAAAAAAAATGCACTATATGAATAAAAGGCAAGAGCAACTTTCACAACTATATAAGTTGGATCCTAAGAAGTTCTAGAGCCGAATTCTAAACTTCAATACTAAAGAAAATAATAGGATTCCCTTAAGGGACCGGAATTCCTACCTTAAAAGTCTTTATGAGTTCCCTAATGCCACGAACACCATTCCTATTGTCCCTACAAAGGAAGAAGTTTTTTCTTTAGATGACATGGAGTTTGGGGTTAAGCGACTTGAAAATGGGAAAGCTAAGGACATTGAAGGCTACCAAGATGAAATTTTTAAAATCGGAGGGCATATCCTTATCCCTCACATACACAAGCTCTTCAATTTAGTAGTCAAGCAGGGTTTCCCTAAACCCTGGACGCAAAGCCTCATTGTTCCTATTTTTAAAAATAGGGATAGAAACATTCCCTCTAATTATAAGACCATTATGATTAGCCTGATTTTAGCCAAGCTTTTTGGGTGAAATCACGAAGGTGGGTTACACTTTTGTAACAATCAGGTCTCCAAAATTTCGAAAAACATTTTTTCGGCCGAACTAATAATATTTTTCGGTCGAAAACTATTATTTTCGGCCGAACTATTTTTCGACCGAAAAAATAAACGTCAAATCGAACGGTGCAATAACCGCCCCCTCGATTTGCGTGTAGAAATTTGGTCGGTCGGATATTTTCTTTCCGGCAATAAGTTTTTGGCCGAAAGATAGTTCGGTCGAAACATTGTTCGGCCGAAAAATAGTTCGGCCGAACTATCTTTCGGTCGAACTAGCTTTCGGCCGAACTATCTTTCGGCCGAAAGATGGTTTATATATTAGCCACACATCGAATTTGCAACGTTTTACAAAAATTTCGCCCGCGAATAGCTCGTTCGCTCTGTTGTCGTATGGCTCTGTGAGAGCTTTGTTGTCGTATGGCTCTGTGAGAGATCTGTTGTCGTATGGCTCTGTGTATTTGCGAGCGCAAATCTATTTATTCGTTGTCGTGAGGAGGTCGTCGGGAGGTCGTTGAGCGCACGGACGTGAGGCGGAGGTCGTCGGGAGGTCGCGAGCACAGCGGACGTGAGGCCGAGGTCATCGGGGTCGTCGAGAGGTCGTGAGCGTCGGGGATAAGTAAGTTTCTTGGATGTTTAAAATATGTTTTAAATGTAAATATTTTTAAAATGTATGTGTTTGGACTATTAATTACATTTGTTGGACTGTTAAAATGTATGTGTTGGGCGGGCCTTTATATATGTAATTTATTTATACCACCGGATTCTTGCGCCCAGGCCAAAGCAAAAGCATAGGAACAATGAATAAATAATTTAGTTCCCTAAAGACAACTTCCGAGTTCGAGAACCCTGATAGATTATATGCCTCAGAAACCAGATACACCCTGATTTCATTTATCCAAAATGTGGTTGGAGAATGTTTACGCTCCACACCTTGACTTGACTTGAGGATTATAGTTCTCAGGCCCAACCAAGCTGGAGGGACACTCTGCATTTAATATACATGGATTTTTCTCTTACCAATGTGATTGTTTTCATACCAGTCAACAACCCAACTTACTCGAGCGATGTGGGTAAAGGATCCACTGATTGTAATTCTGCGAGGAAGCCGAATGGTTGTTGGGTGTTGTGGGTACTCAAGTTCACACCTTCACGCTTGTGTGTGGGTGATTGCATGATGATTAGTGTTGGGTTGGAGTAGAACTTGGACGTGAACCCACCTTTGTGTAGATCCCCTTTTTTCTCTCGAATTGTTTCTGTTTGGACCTCTGTCATCTCACCAACCAACGTGTAATTCTGGGCGTCTTCCTCTGGGTTCGGTGGCCAAACCCTTTTCATACCCAAGGTCCGTGTAACAACTCCCTAGTGGGCTCTTCCTTGGCACCATGAGTAATCGGGTATTGCCAGTGACTGCTCTTTTTACCAGGGACACTCAGAGATAAGGTTTCAAAATTTATGGTCGTGGCCAAACGCTTTGAATTGCTGTCTAATTTTGATGGATTGCAGTTGGGAATAAATTAATTACATAATCAATTTGGAAGAATATCTTCTTATAAAACAAGTGTTACTATTCCTTAAGAAGAATTGTATTACCCTTGCGTCATTGATTATATATTATGAGGAATG
>ML798322.1:252182-284931 GCA_009831015.1 Picea engelmannii | reverse complement strand
CTGCTCTTATTTAGTAAGGTTATTGCATTTATGGTAGTAATTGGTAGGAAGGGCTAGTTTTTATGAAGGATGTAAATGCTCAAGGGTTACCCTTAGGGTAAGATATCATTGCGCATTATGGCATCTATTAGTAAAATGCTTTGCGTCGTGCTTATTGTTGTTCCCTGATCTCGTAGTGCTGGGTGTTTGTATTGCGTAGTCGTTCTGTGTCGGGCGGGATATAGACTCCTCTTTCAGCTTAGTATGTTTGTCTGTGCGTAATCCGGTGGAAGGAAACCGGTGCCGTATCAAGAGTCTCGGGCTGTTTAAAGGCACAGTTCCACTCTTGCGACACTTTCTGAGCCGTATCAGTAGTCTCGGGTTGTTTAAAGGCACAGTTCCACTACTGCGACTCTACTGACAGATTCCATCGAGTCGGTGACAGTACTGTGCCTAACCCCTGGTGTCTGTCTCTTCCTATAGCCATTAGTTGCCCGCCTCCTGTTCAGGGGCGTTTGTTTCTTGTTGTCGTTATGATAGGTTGGGTCACCTTGATTGTATTCGTCTGACTTGCGTCCTGTTGGTTCGAGTGTTGACCTAGAGTCGAGGGGGTTGTTTCTTCTACACACGCGCACACACTTCAAGAAAAAAAAATAAAAAAAAATTCACCGGTTGACTGAGTAGTTGTCCTTAGCTAGGAGGGTTGCTACAAGATGAAAGATGTATGTGAGCCAGATGGAATAGGTGGGTGGCCACCGATGTCCACCTATATCACCAAGTGGGGATCTAAATCCAAGTTTTCCTAGTCTGAATCACAACATAAAGCATTCCAAGTTCTAAAATACTACCTATGTTCCACACCAGGCCTCACATTGCCAGATCTACAATTATTGTTCGAGATCAAGATGCCAATGACTATGCTATTGGTGTCATTATCACTCAACAGGGACATTTGGTTTCCTATCATATTTAAACACTATATTAGGTTTTTCAAAGGTGTTGTAACCAAAATTGACTTCGTCAAAATTTAGTAGAATCACTATCTTTAGTGGGATCTAATTTGACTAGAACAAACTTTAAAACCTTTAAAACATAATTTTTTATTCCTTTCAGTGACTGGTGGTCCCGGTGGCCTGTTATATATAATAAATGGTCTCGGTGGTCCTAATGGTCCTGGTGATCGTTTATAGAGAAGAAAGGGTTATGATGGGTTGTGGTCCTAGACTTGGTCAGTTAATCGGACCGACTTGAATTTGTTATCAATACTAGCCTTATCCCCATTCTGTGTTTATCCCCGATCCTTAGTTATTATCAATCCCCGTTTATCCTTAACCCTCAGTTATCCTAAAACAATGCCATTATTTCCCAGTTCCCGGTGGTTTGATGCCTTGGTGGTTTGGTGGTCCTTTCTAGTTACATAGTAGAAAGGGTCTTTGTGGTCTGGTGGTCCTAGTGGCCATTTAAATGAACCAACTTGACTTCATTATCAAACTAGGCTTATTTTCTCAGTGTTTCTATATTCCTTGGTCCACTAGTCATTCTAAAAATCTAGTCCCCAATCACTGGTTAACCCAAATCATCAATGTCCCGGTGGTCCAATATCCTGGTGATATTTGTTTATATATATCAAGGAAGAGGAATCAACAAAATTACTCCAAGTGTTAAGACCATGCACCAATCCACAAGTAAAATTTCAAGTCATAAGAGGAGCAATCCCACAGAAGCATCCATGGTATAAAGTGTTGTGCATAATGCATTTGAAAACACTCATGAATATAATCTTCAAAGAGTTCTTTTCTATGACAAATATGGAATAACTCCAAATTCAAACTAGATGGTATCTCTGCAAATATTTCATGGAGGAATGATAAATTTCATTAAGATTATACATCTGAAAAATTATTACAACTAACAAAGAAAGTGGCAATAGGAGGTAATTGAAGAATAACTTCATAGAAAAAAACTCCTATTGTCATGGACAAATGAAATAGCTAACTCCTAGAGTTGTTGATCCCTCTAAAGTGGTCTTATCTTTATTCTATTTCATAAAATTAGTTCGAGTATTGGAGGCACAAAACCAACATTCGATGAGGTTAAAAGGAACAATTGAATACTTATTATAGGAGTTAGAGGTTAGGAATGGGAGGTTAGGAAAAATAGGCTAAGTTTCTCTATAATAATCCTGTAGGGATTTCTCTATAAATGTTTTCTCATTGAGGGAACCATTAATTGGATTCACTTCTTATTTATGTAGAGCCTTATTCTGTTTCTATTTTCTATATTAAGAATTTTTTAAATTCATCTCCGTTCTATATTCTATTTTTGTAATTTGCAATGAGATCAATATATTTTGGAGCAAAAATTTGGTACAACCTCCACTGTTGTTATATATGTCATTATGAATATGTCATATTAGATAGATATATATTCATACACCTGCAAGTTATTTGTTACATACGTGTTATTTTGTTGGATTCATGGTTTATGCCCAGCTAATGCCCTTATCTATTGTTGTATTCATTTGTTAATTCCCAACAATACTTTCATTTATTAGATACTTGAAGACTTCCATAAACTCCTAGGGTGTCTGTAATTTCTCTTCATATCAAATCAACAAATACTTCCTTACTCAATGTTGTATTTAAGATTGATTATTCTTCTCATTTTCCTCCACCTTTCATTATCAAATTTTTTGCTCTACTGAATGAGACTCTATTGCCCAATGGAAAGGCCTTTGGTTTGATATATTTACAGTCTTTATTTCTAGTCCGCTGATATTTTATCCTCAACCCTTTTTATCCTTTTCTCTATCATTTAAATATGGCATCATGAGCTTAATATTGAAGAGTTGTGGCTTAGTGACAGTAGGCAACCAATTGTATTAAATATGATTAGGGAGCTCCCTTTGGCCCAAGATCTAGCTTGAGGTAAAAAGTAGGTTTTGAGATGACTTTGCATAGTTCTTAAGGAGTCAAGAACATCTCAAGGTTACAACATCAGGTATCCCACCTATGAAAAAGAGATGTACTCCATTGTGTAGTCATGTAGACAGTGGAAGCATTACATTCTAGGAAAGTGAACGATCATCCACACTAATCACAATCCTTTGCAATTCATGCAGACACACGGAGAGATACATAATGACCATCACTAGAAGTGGTCCACATACCTATAATAATTTCACTTGAACATTAAGTACAAGAAGGGTGGAATTAATCAAGTTGTCGACTGCCTCAATTGACTGTCTCATGTCTCTTGTTGGCATGAGATCTCAGGGTGGTCCCAGTTATTTGATAGTGACCTCGACTTCGATGTCACATATTGAACGCTAGGCGCAGGCACACCATTTGAAAATTTTCATCTCTAGAATGGACTACCATGCCATTTGGGCCATCTTTGTGTTCTTTCAAGTGAGCGAAGCTCATTACAATAAGGTGGAAGGATAGTTTGGTGTGGAAAAAGTAGTGGTAGTACTGTAAAAGTATTTTTATTGGCTAAATATTTGACAATGTGTCAGTAATTATATAATATCATGTAATGCTTGCACCATCTCCAAACCCAACATTAATAAAACAAGGGATATACACCCCATTTACTAGTCCTCATAAGCCTTGGGAGTCTATCTCCATGTATTACATGTCAGTTCTACCTTCAACCAATCATAGTAATGACTATGCATTTTTGGTCGTTGATCAATTCTTTAAGATGAAACTTTTGACACCCTACAAGAAGAGTATCATAGTTGAGTCCATGACTAATATATTCTTCGAGAAAATGTAAGTTCATTTCAAGCTACCACAGACTATTATTTTAGATCATGATATCAAGTTCTTTAATACATTTTGGTCTATTATGTTGTCATTTATGGACACCATGATCAACAAATCAACTCCCTTCCACCCCTAAACTGATGGATAGACGAAGGTAGTCAATAGGATGATTGTGGATATCCTGAGGTACAACTCCAAATAGGGCCTGCACATGAGATGAGAGTCTTCCTTATGTTCAACATAGCTACAATCAAGCCCTTCATAGTTCTATTGGCCACATCCCTTTTTATGTGTGCTTGGGGTTCCAACCATTGGCCCTAATTGACGTATCTCTACCCATTGCACCCATATGGGAAATTTTTTCCCATACTCAAATTGAGGTTGATAAGGCATGCATATTTTTTTAATGGATTCAACTCATCCTCCAACAAGTCCATGGAATCTTACAGAAATCCAATTCCAAGTACAAGTAGCGACATGACCAACATCAGGTTCCACACAAGTTTCAAGTTGGTAATAAGGTTTGGTTAAATTTGCAGAAAGAGTGCCTTGTTGGACCCCATCGCAAGCTTCTCCCACTTCAAAATGGACCTTACACCATAACCATGTTTTTAAGTGATAATTCCTTTGAATTAATTATCCCCCCATTCCTTGGCTTGCATATGGTCTTTAATCTGGAGCTCCTTCACCCATATTTTCCACCTATACTGAACACCTCAGAGGTAGTTGAGAACTTGGTCCCTACATAAATTAATCATGAATTCCTTGATAAAAATACAATTGATTGAATCATGGATACACATATGAAAGGAATCTACCAACAGAACATACAACTCTATCGAGTTGTTAAAGCAGTGTAACTTCTTCACCAAGGCAAGTGGCTCATTGGGAACCAAATTTAGCATAAGTTTCCTCATCTGATGAGGTAACTTGATGCAATGGAGACCATTGATTCCTAAGGGGGGAGGATTGATCCATGTGGATATTTGTGGCCTCCCATCTCTTCCACTGACAAAATGGTTCTCTATCTTTTTGGCAAATTTTCTATAGTTTTTTCAGGTCACAAACTTTTGGGGTCATTTTGAGGCCCTAAATAGTTTTTTTTGGACATTCGATGGTGGGGGAGTGGTTTCTTTGGAATTCCCTATCCCTAGTTAAATTTTTTAATATTTAGATATTTCTTTCCAACTATATATCATGTGCCCTAAATAGAGATTGTATGAAAAGTTGTTCCCGTGGGAAGTTGACATATCAACTAACCATTGTGGGGCCCACAATACTTTTGGTGTTTCATATTCCATGGTTAGGGTTTTGATGTTTAGGTTTTTTTTCTCTTTGTATTTTAGGATTCATGATAAAAGGCCCTTTTCAACCTCTTTGTAATTATATTTTTTCAAATGATTATAGCCGATATCTCTTTCTCTTTAGAGATAAGCTACTACCATTCTAGCTAGTTTGTGTTTTACAATGTTCTGCTATTTATTCATTAATATAAGTTGGGTTTCATTGTATTTCTATTTTCTCTACTATAGTTTTTTTTGTGTCTCATTTCATTCTTAATATAATCCAGATCATGCATTCTACCAGTTAATAAAAATATTGAGTTTCTATTATTAATGATGTAGTTATCATGCCTTCTTAAGACTTTGTGAATTTCAGTTGTTTCACATAGTGGGCATCTCCTATAATTCCTATGTTCCATTTATTTTCCCCAACATAGTTCATGTTTGACCCCCTTTCCTCCACTCACAACACTCAAAATATCAATCCTATTAACACACTCCAACATTTCCTCCAAAGAAATGATGGAGGATGGAATGCTAACCTTTAGGAAATATGAGATGTTAGAAAGGGGCCTCGGGAGAAACAAGTACCTAGAGAGTAGAGCAATGAAAAAAAACCCAAACATACCAACTATAAAGCCATGAATGCAACTTGAACCCCAAATACCCAAGTTTCCAAAACACCAATATTTAGAACCCCGCAAATTAAACCTAGATTCAGAGCCACCTAGTTCTTGTGAAATGTGGTTAGTAGAACATTTATCTAGAAAATAACCAGAGCCAAGATTCCATAGAGATAAACCAAAATGAATAATATATAATGCTAATCCCCAATTCAAACTAGGTCGAAGCAAAATAATGAGCCATGGACTGAAAAAACACCACAAATCCTCAAGCAACAAACCAACGCTAATAGCCATTATCCTACCCACAAGAAGAATGCAAATCTGAAGTGCTTGATGTGTTTGATCCCACACTAACCTTTGAGTGTGTAAGTGTTTTGTGGGTTTAATGCTTCTTGTCCACCGAATTCGCTAGTCAACCACCCATTGTGTGATATCATGCCAAATGTTTGACATCGTAATGTTGAAATAATACATAGGGGATGGGCTAAAAGACCTCCCCTCTTTTTGGCCTTATTTTTCCACATTCTAGAAGAGTACCCTTGTTGGTTTAATGGTTGAGAAATCTAAGAATGTGGTAGAACTCCACACTCTTGAACCAAGCAAATCATTTCCTAATTCACTTGAATATTCTTATTAGGATTTCATTTCTAATATAAGAGGATTTAAGCATTAGTTTGATTATTAGAGTGAAGTCCCATGAGACAATTAGGTTCTAGATATTATTTTCATTAATGATCCTTATCCCTTGAAATAGAGAAAATGCCTCATCTTGATTGTTTTAAGATTTACCCAATCGCCACTCAAAGGCAGTTTTTGTGTTTCCTTTGGGATCAAGAATGACACCCCCCCACACCTACCGTCCCTCTCTTCCTCAAGGAACTTTGACATGGACATCCAAGATGCATTCAATGGTTAGAAAAAAAGATAAGTGTAGTCATTTGTAGATCCACCATATTGGTAATATATTTACATTTTCTACTAGAATTAAATCAAGAAGCATGATATAGATTAATACTTAGAGAGTTGTTTGTGGTGTACATGATAATATTTTTAAATTTGAAAATAAACTAGAATATTATGTATAAGTGGAGCGAAGAAAAAAATATAAAATTTAAACTTGTTTGTATGAATATTGACTAAATTACATTTTCATATTTATAAGTTTAGTGAAAATTAATGCATTATTACCTAAATGTTTATTTTAGGGCTCATGAGCCATGAAAAGGCCATGTACCACAAAACAAGTCATGTTGAGAAAATATTTCACGTACAAGTGGTTTTGGGCACCATTTCAAGTATCAACACATCAAGGATCCGAGTATTAAGGCCTAAACCATGATCCAAGGCAATTAATCAGGAATACAGACCCTAGCTTTTTCTTATACGGTTGATGGGACATCTATAGGGCCCCAAAGCACCACATGAGAACTATGGAGAGAATAATTTTATTTTTTGGCTCTTTTAGACACCTAGGGTCCATAGGAGGTGTCTAAAAATAGTCTGCAGTCATCTAGTATGCCAACATGTTCAACCTTCAAAGGAAGGAAGCATCACCTAAGGCATGTTTGATAATTTCCAATTAATTATGGTGTAAAGTTTTGAATATTAAAAGAGGTGCATAATCCATTAGTTAAACTTTAGTTACATACATCTAAACAAATAGAAGAAAAACACATCTGCAAGAAACACAAAAATGTAGACATCATCAAGATACAAATGATAAAAAAATGGTTCAATCCCATTGTATTAAAATGAACAAAAGTTACATATCATAGTTGAAACACAATATACATCTACCATGCATAGAACTAACAACAACCAACCATGATTAACTAACACAATGATCCTAGCCAAACCTATTATATAACAAACATCATATGTATAAGCATATGAGGTGATTATAGAAGATTATAGAATATACTAGAATCTGATAACTCACTCATATAAAGGGGGTTCTATGCCTTTAGAAAAATGCATAGAGGGACTATGTGTTGACTCCATAAAGGCTCCACATACTAAGGTTTCTTTGGCTCTATGTGTTGGAATACTGAGAGGGGGGGTGAATCAATATTACCTTTTTAAACAATAAGTAATTACTTTGTTATTTTATTAATCATCACAATAGATCATCAATGAACTTGTATTTAAAATAAATTATATAAATATAATTAACAAGAATTACAAGGATTGACAAAAAGTTGTATGATATTGTGAAGGACACCAATCCTCTTTAGAGAACCAACTCTTGGAGACACAAATCCCTTTCTTCAAGGAGCCAACCCTAGGAAGCACCAAATCCCTTGTTTGAGGGCACCAACCCTAGGAAGCACGAACGCCCTTGTCTTTAGGGAACCAACCCTAGGAAGCACCAACTCCCTTGTTTTAGGGAACCAACTCTAGGAAGCATCAACTCCCTTTTCTTTAGGGAACAAACCCTAGGAAGCACCAACTCCCTTGTTTTTTAGGGCACAAACCCTAGGAAGAAACAACTCCCTTGTTTGTTACACTTTACTTAGTAAAGGATATGAATCCTTCCTCGCTCCTCCCTTCCACCCTCATTGCATAAGTATCATCAGTTTTTCTTCTTGGACTCTGCTTATGCTTTTGATATTCTGATCTAGACTTCAGAGACCCCTTCTTCTCACCATTCTTTCTTGTTTATATAGTATTCCAACTAGTGTGAATTTGAACCACTGTTTCTTTTGACAATAAACCATTGTACCTTTTGATTTAAATGATAATATTAAAATTTAAATAATATCATTTTCCCTTATTATTCTTTATTCATAATGCTCATGTTTTAACTCTTCTTTAATCATGATTGTGTATCAGTTCATTAGTCTACAGATATCAAATTGTTTTGAATTCGATTCTTAATCAATAGGTTCTCCATTCAAACCAAAATTCATGTGAACGCGAGCTCGAAACCACAAGCTTATTCATTCCAAGCATTGTTTTATTAGCGCTTTATTCTTCTTCCCCTATTCTTCTACATGGGACCATATTTGAACGCTCGAGGGATTATTTAATTCTATCCCCTTTAGCTTCTTTACCTTATCATGTGACCAGTGTTGGAACTAGGTTCTCTAGTACTTCGTCCTTTGGGACTTTCGACCTTTGCAGTTATTTAATCCTCCCAGAGTACATTTCGCCGAAGTGTGTATACTGTATTCACTAGTCGATTAGAAGGTCAATATTTAATCTTATGTTGGATGGATGATCCTGGCTTATCTAGAGGCTTCAAACAAATCAATGGTTAGGAATTAATCTACAATTGAGTGGAAGATTCTTGTTCACTTCAGGACTTCGACGTTTCGGGACTCCGACCTTTGCAGTCTTCCAACTCTTGTGTAGAAAATTCCATTGAAGGGTGTATCAACACTATTTGCTTGATAACCTTCACATGTTCAGGATCTAGGGCCATAGAATTAGGAATAAAGGAGCTCCCACTCTTCGGGTTTTCGGCTATTCGTGACTCCGGGACTCCGAGCTACTCAAACTATGAAGTAGTTCAATCCCTCTGAAGTGTTTACCGACCGAATAAGTCACAAAGTTGTGGTGACTCCTTGCTATTAGTTGTTAGTAAACCTTACGCTATCCTTCCACTGTACTCGATGAAACGATCGAAATATATTCTGGTGGATCTTGGATCAACGACTAACATCAATTTGTGACTTCGACCTTCAGTGCTTCGTGTAAACTTACATGTTTCGGACTTATTTTCGTCGGAGTGGTCAGCATTGGAGTTGACCACCTTCTTTCCTTTAGTGTGATTTGACGGTTCAACATTTCCATTCCAGATCGACAATCAATTCTTAACTCTAGATCAAATCTTGATCTAACGGTTGGGAAACCATACGAAGCTCCTTCCTGATCGACAGTCGGCATTCTTTCATGACTTCAAGATTTCATGGATTCTTACTTGTTTCCAGTAATCGTTGAAGTGGTGAAGCTCCAGAGTACCGAAGATTTATATCTCCTTCTTGTTCCAACGACTAAGAACTGGCCCAAATTTTCTCCACAAGATCTAACATTCGACGTTTACTTCACCATTTCAAAGGTTTCAAGACTTTGTGTCTTATGGGTTCCACTTATCTTGTCCTTCCACTTGATTCTATCTGATGATCATGATAGATCCTGAACCAATCTAATGGTTTTTGTAACTCGATCCTTTACAAGGGATTATTCTATGTAGACTCAGGCTTCTGTGCAACCTGCTATGTTATTTCTCCTGATATTTGATCTCATCACCCGCACTTTGTTGACATCAATGACAATATCATACCACTGTATCAAACATTCTCCCCCTTTGGCGTTGATGGAAATCTTTTCTTTGAAATATTTTTGATGTTTATCAATTTTATCCCCCTTTGACAACAATGACATAAGGGATATTTCTTCGCTCCCCCTGTGGAAAAGATCCCCCTATACATGCACCCCTTCTCTTCTAATGAAAATTTTATGGTTTTAATGAGGTATGTGAATTACTCCCAATTTTTTTCGAAGATTTTCAAAGGTACTCCTGGGAAAAGATTTTGTGATTATGTCTACAATTTGTTCTTTGGTGTTCACATACACTATTTTAACCACTCTTTGAGTAACCTGGTCTCTTAAGAAATGGTATTTAATTTGGATTTGTTTGGTTTTAGAATGCATTACTAGGTTTTTAGAGATACTTATGGCACTAGTGTTATCACAATTAATAGTAATGGGATCATCATATGTTATTTGTAAATCTTCTAAAGTTTTCTCCATCCAAATAACTTGTGTGCAACAGGATGCCACAACAATATATTCTTCCTCTATTGTGGATAGTGATGTGGATGTTTTTTTCTTACTTATCCATGCTACCAGACATTTTCCTAGAAATAATGCTCCTCCACTAGTGCTTTTCTTGTCATCTATACTACCATCCCAATCTGCATCATTGTATGCATTTAATGTAAAGTCTTTTTCTTTTGGATACCATAATCCAAATTCTAAGGTCCCTTTAATAAATTTGAATATTCTTTTTACTTATTTTAGATGAGTTTCCCTAGGTGCATATTGAAATATTCCCTCTAGTCCTACAACCTGCATGATGTCAAGTCTATTTGTTGTTGAATAGAGAAAACTTATGATCATTGATCTGTACTAGTTTGATCTACTTTTGGTGAGTCATCATCTAGGATTAGTTTACATCTAGTGACCATGGAATTACTTATTGTTTTACTGTCTTCCATTTGGAATTTCTTCAGCATTTCTTTGATATATTTGGTTTGGGAAATAAATAATCCTTTTTCTGATTGAGTGACTTGTAAACCTAAGAAGAAGGACATTTCTCTCAACATAGACATTTCAAACTCTTCTTGCATTTCAATTGAAAATTTTCTGCTCATTATAGTAAGATTACTCCCAAATATGATATCATCGACATATACTATCGCAATAATCATATTTTGATCTTCAATTTTGATATATAAGTTGTTGTCAGTAGCCCCTCTCTTATATCCTTGTCTTTGTAGGTATTGATATAAACTTGAAAATCATGAAGGAGGTTCTTGATTCCCCACGAATTACTTAAACCCGCCTTTGGTCTGATGGGGGGTTTAGCTGATGGCTTGTTCGGTTGATGGCTTGTTCGTTGATTGCTTTTTCATTCATTCATTCTCTTATTCATTCATCCACTTGATCACTGATTCATGCATTCATTCACTTTCTCACTCAGTCATTCATTCCATCCTTACCTATCACTCATTGATCCATCATCGCCCGCGTCTTGGCTTGGGAAAGGGATCCGAACTACCGAAGATTAGCCACGATATTATTGGTTGTAGTGGTCGCTGGTGTGATCTAACCATCACTTGAGGCCTGCATGTTTGAGATGTGTTGGCTTGTGTCCAACGTTTTTCATAGCTATGAGTCCTTGGAGTTCCAACATTGAGATTCTAGACCAATTGCATTGGAGCCCAAAATAAGGAGAAGGAATTCCCAAGGGACTACGTGGCAGAGAAAGGTTGATGTCCATTCTCTTGGGTGGTGCAATTTGGGTAGAAGAGAGCTGGGTACTTGGATTTCTATGAGTGATGGGAAATCCTATGAGAACTTGAGTGATAACTGGTTTGGGAAGCTAAGTAACACTCTGGAACCATCCTTGTGTATTCATAGCCCTGTCTCGGGGGTGACACTGTTGTTGAGAATTGGAATAGTAACATCTACGGTTGGGTGGAACGTCCTTGTTTTTCAGATAGTTGGTGCCTTCTTTTATAAAGATAAGTGTTCTCTGTTATGGTATTATGTACCTGTATATGAATGTATTTTGCTGTGTATTTAATTATCGTTTATATGAATCTTTAGAATATGCATGCTTTCTGGTTATTGTTGTCCATGTTGTTAAATCCTTTTCTTTTATGCATCCTTAATAATTTAAAAGGGTATAAATAAGAGAAATAAGTCCAAGGGTGGGCTTGAAGGTGGCGTCCCCCGGCCCATGGGTGGCTGGGTATGTTATAGATTGGTTTCAAAGCTTCTGGTTCAAACACCGGGCCGATATGGATCCGGTCTATTGGTCATAGTCTTGTGGTCGAGATCGAATTCTGACCATGAAGGTGAAAATCTCAGGAGGAATGGCGTTGCAAAATCTACACAAGAGTTAGAACGTCAGATATCCTTGGTAAGGGTTCAAAGGATCATGACCGTCCCCTTCGAATTCGGGAGCGATCGCCACTGTGGGATCAAGAGAGATCTAGGATTGTTGGATCAGAGGTCAAGTGAACGAGGGTCGTCCGATGAGGGTGAAGAAAAGGTTAAGTCACAAGCATCAGATCCCATTGGAGAGAGAGATGGACAACCAGGAGGCATTGCGGGGGGCCAAGTTGCATGGGAGTTAATTTCCCAAGGTGGTCCCGCAATCCAAACCATGGTTTCACTGAGGGGTTATGTGTCAGCATCAGAATAATTGTGGGGAAAAAGGTGGGTTTCTCCAAACCACTGATGTGTGCCCCCACAAATTGAAAGGAATTAAGTGATGTGACATGTTAGTGCTCAAACATAGAAACTACGAAGAGTCGAAGTAGATCCATACCGTTGATCGAAGTGGACACGCAACACAAGATACTATAATCTAGAGGATAACCACTTCGGAAGAAAGAAGGATGTGAAAAGACAACACTCTTGAAGGCCCAAAGCCTGGAGTTCTTCTGGACCGTCCATCAACAAGTACAAGCGACACCAGATCTCTCACTTTGGAGACTTAGTACTCCAGAAGGTTTTACAGAGCGAAGCACTAAGGCAAGAATTACCCGAAGTCTCAAAGTAATTAAGGACCATTGATCTCAAATCAATAAGAACCATTGATATTTGCAATAGTATCTCCTGAAGTCCCGAATTTTGGGGTTAATACAGACCGTCCGATAAGGGAGACACATGTCGACAGATTGGCCAGTTCGGGAATTCAGAGTTCGAGAGAATTCGAAGTGTGCTAGTGTGGAAACTCCCGAAGCTCGAAGAAACGAAGTGGTGGGGCACAATGATGTCACCTGGAGGTTGTGTGGACCCTGAAATTCCAAAGTGATGTGGCTTGCGAACGTCACATGGGATGACGTGGAAACATGGGATGTGTGCCACGTGTTAGTAAGTTTTGAGCATATGGAGGATTGAAATGTCAGTGAGAACGTGAAATGTGTCACCCTCCTGATTGGGCCACGTGTCCGCTTCTATTATTTCACCACGTGGCGACATATCGCACAGCCCGGAGACTGGGCACTCTAGAGGAAAAAGATGTGATAGTTGGTGTTGGGTCGAGAACTCTCGAAGAGCCGAAGCGATTCAAAACCGTTGATCTGTAAGAGACACACATTGATGGATCGTTGACTTTGGGTGAAATAAATCTGGAAGAAAGAAAAGGCGAAGAGTTTGAAACTCCCGAAGCCCAAAGTCCCAAAGCTCAAAGAACCGAAGCACCGAGAGTCTTTTCCATACTACCATACCCAACTGAAAAGGACCATACGTGATGATACTTACCGCTACGGATTTAGATCCCTTGATCTGCAAGAGGAAACGCATCAGAAAATCGTTAACTCCAAGTGGAATCATTTCGGAAGAAAACAAGCGGGGGAAGTTAAGACTCCCGAAGCGCGGATTCCTGAAGTGGATCTCGATCATTGATCGTGAATCAGGACGAGGACCGTTGATCGGGTCCTATTTGAAGGTTCCAAAGTCCCAAAGCCCTAGATAAGCACTTTTTCAGCTAAGTGCATAGTCATGACTATGGTCACATGCAGTTGAGAGCTGAGGGAAGAAGGGATAATGGCCAAATTGGTTGTTTTCGAGACAAAAAAGTGCTAACGAAGAATTTAGCCCGCAGTTTCTAGTCGTGGTCACCTAGGAAGGTGGTTTGAAAGAAGAGCTTGTGTAGTATTTAATTTTGTATCGGCTAAAGGATAAAATGGAAGTGTTATACGATGCAGATTGATACATCTATGTTCTTCATGAATTGAGAAGAAAAAGGACCTGTAACATGGTTTGGAAAATTTTGTTTACCATATGCATAATTCTAACAAAATGGCCGCTTGCACATTTTGCAGAATTAAGGGGTTTAAACAGGTCAACTCAGAATGTGTATTGAAGAAATGGAAGAAGGAGAGGGATCCTCCAGCCATGATAAGGAGGCCGAAGGCCAGAATACCAGAGTTGGTAATGTAGAGAGAGAGTTCAATGGATGCAAAGAAAGAGGAGAGCAGGAAACATTAATAGAGATGGTAAGAAGCCTGAAAATAAAAGTGCAAAGCTACAAAGAAGACAACGAGATATCAATGAGAGAGAAAAGTTAGATAAATGCGCGAGTTCTATAGAGCTTAAATCAATTGCAGAGGCAAACGAAGAAGGGATCAAACTCAAAATGAGAGGAAGAAGGCAGGTTTCGTGAAAGAAGAGAGGATCGTGGAAGAGTTGGTTATTCGAGAAGTGCCAGCAAAATTCATAGACACCACTCACCTCCTTACTCAGAAAAAAGTTTTACACATTGGAAGATTCCATAAGTAGTCCTAAGGTGTCTCTTGTTAGGCACGAGAGAAGGAGACATGAAGTGGACAGTTTGCAAGGAGAGCTAAGGAAGCTTAAGTCACCCTCCTTTGATGGTGAAAAATAAAGAGAAGATGATGCCGAAGCATGGTTTCTTGGACTCAGGAGATATTTTCAATTGCATAACTATTCATCAAACTTAGAAGCCAGGATTGCCACCTACCATTTACACCGGAAAGCTGTAATGTGGTGGGATCAATTGAAGCAAGTTGAACATGTTAATGAGAATAGGATCACTTGGAAGCAGTTCAAGAATAAATTCCAGAAGTAGTACCTCTCAAAGCATTTCTATGACAAGAAAATGTAGGAGTTCTTTTAACTCGGGATGGGAAGCATGACTATGGCAGAATATGAGAAGGAATTCTTGGGACTGTTAAAATATTTTGTGTTTATAAACGATGAAAAGGTAAAGATGCATAGGTTTTTGAGTGGATTTCCAACCTTTTATAGAGAAAAGATTAGGTATGAGGAGCCCAAGAGCTTGATTGAGGCCATCAGGAAGGATAAATACTTGTATGAGCAAGGACAAGGAAGAGAATCCTTGCAGAAATCTTAGAAGGATAAGAGGAAGGAGAAGTTTGATCAGAGGAGGAAAGGGTTCAAACCTCCCTTCATTAGGAATGAGCCTAATAGAAATCATCAAGATAAGTATTCTAAGGGTGAATCCAAGAAAGAAGACTCCTATGGAAAAAGAGGAAGACCACCTATCCAATGTTGGGGATGCAAAGAAGATCACTTGTACAAGGATTTCCCACATAGAAAGGACAGAGTGAAGACTATGCATAATTTCCAAGAGGCTACAATAGTCAAAGATATGGGAAAAATCTATGCAACCTTAGATGATCGACAAGCAGAGTACCAATCCAACGTGATCGAGGTGGAAGGTAATATCATAAGTCAACCTGTTTCTATTTTAATTGATTTAGGAGCAAGTCATTTTTACATTGATCCTAAAATAGTGGATAGATTACATTTGGAGAAAAGTAAGCTTGGAAAATCAAGTTTGGTTCAGCTAGCCATTGGAACCAAAAGGAGAATCCATGATATGGTCAGAGGGTATTCCATAAGTATTAATGGTGTGAATATCAATGTTGATCTAAATATCATACCATTGGGGTCTTACGATATTCTAATTGGAATTGATTGGTTAGACAGGCATCATGTTGTACTGGATTGTCATAACAAGACATTTACATGTCTTGATGGATATGAAAAACAAAGTATTGTGAAAGGAGTTCCAAGACCCATCTCTATAAGGGAGATTTCAGCCTTACCGTTGAAGAGATGTTTAGAAAAGGATGTCAATTGTATGCAACTCATGTGGAAGAGCCATAAAATACAAAGGGGCCAAGCCTTGAAGATTTCACGGTACTATAGGAATTTGAAGATGTATTCCAAGAAATAATAGGGTTGCCACCAAGAAGGGAGATAGATTTCTCAATTGATTTAGTGCCAGGAGATGCCCCGGTGTCAAAAACACCTTACAAAATGAGCACCCCAGAGTTAAAATAATTACAAATGCATTTGGAGGAATTGTTGAAGAAAGGGTACATACGTCCAAGTGTTTCACCTTGGGGGGCACCAATAATTTTTGTCAAAAAGAAGGATGGAATCTTGAGAATGTGTATTGACTTTCAACAACTGAACAAGTATACTATAAAGAACAAGTATCCTCTACCCAGAATTGATGACCTCTTTGATCAGTTAAGAGGAGCAAAGATATTTTCGAAGATTGACCTGAGGTCAGGATACCATAAGGTAAGAATCAAGGAAGAAGACATTCACAAGACAACCTTTAGGACCAGGTATGAGAATTATGAATTTGTAGTGGTGCCATTTGGACTGACCAATGCATCATTTGTCTTTATGTGCTTAATGAATGGCATATTCATAAATTATTTGGATAAGTTTGTCATAGTGTTATTGGATGACATACTTGTATATTCTAAGTCTGAAGAGGAGCATGAACATCACTTAAGACTGGTATTGCAAGTTTTGAGAGAACATCAGTTGTATGCCAAGTTGAGTAAGTGTTCTTTTTATCAAAAGAAGATCCATTACTCAGGACACATTATTTCAGAGCAGGGCATAACAGTAGATCCAGAGAAGATTGAAGCCATTAGAGGATGGCCAACACCCAAAAATTTGTCAGAAGTCAGATATTTTGTGGGATTAGATGGTTACTACAGAAGGTTCATAGTAGGTTTCTCTAACATTTCTCATCCCATCACTTATTTGCAAAAGAAGGGAGCTAAATTTGAATGGACACCTAAGTGTGAAGAGAATTTTAATATGTTGAAGGAATTACATACTAGTGCACCTGTGTTAAAGATTGCTAACCCAAATGAAATTTTTGTGGTATGCATAGATGCATGTAAGGAAGGACTTGGGGGAGTGCTCATGCAAAATGGACATGTCATCAGTTATGAGTCCAAAAATATTAAGGAGCATGAGAGGAAGTATGCCACACATGACTTGGAGCTTGCTGCCATTGTCCACGCCTTGAGGATGTTGAGGCATTATCTCATGGGGAAGATATTTGAATTAAGGATAGACCACATTGGCCTGAAGTATCTTTTAGAAAAACCAACCTTGAATTCCAGGAAAACAAGATGGCTGGAATTTTTAAGTGAATATGACCTCTATATCAATCATATCAAAGGAAAAGAGAATAAATTTTTTGATGCACTTAGTAGAAGAGTGCATCTCATGCATGCTACTGCTGTTAGTATGCATCAGTTATACTTGAAGAGAAAAATTTTAGATGGTACTGTTACAGATCAACATTACCTACGGGTAAAAGAAATCTTACAAGGAAATGTACAACAAAAAATAAAGGAGTATGAGATAAAGGAAGATGATTTACTCATGCATTAGAATAGAATCTATGTTCCTAGTTCCAGAGAACTGGGGAATTTGGTATTGAAGGAAATGCATGATGTTCCTTATGGTGGACATCTCGGTTATCAGAAAATGATTACAACATTAAGAAGCCGATTATTTTGGCCGGGAATGAAAAATGATGTTGTTGATTACATCGCTCGATGTATGGAATGTCAGAAGGTGAAAGATGAACATAGGCATCCAACAAGGTTTCTACAATATTTACCCATCCCAGAGAAGAAATGGGAAGTGATCACCATGGATTTCATCATAGGATTACCCAGAACAAATAAGTAACATGATTCAATCATGGTGGTGGTTGAAAAATTAACAAAGGCTGCTCATTTTGTTCCTATAAAAACAACACATACAGTGGCTAATATTGCAGAAATTTACATGAGAGAGATTGTTAGGTTGCATGGGATACCTAGGACAATTGTCTCGGAAAGAGATACAAAGTTTACCTCCAATTTATGGAAGGGATTGTTTACAGGATTTTGTACAAATCTAAATTATAGCACAACATACCATCCCCAATCATATGGACAAACAGAGAGGGTCAACCGAATAATTGAAGACATGATGAGAATGTATGTGATGGATAAGCCATCTAAGTGGGAAGATTACTTGCACTTGGTCGAGTTTGCATATAATAATGGGTATCAAGCTTCGTTGAGAATGAGCCCATTTGAAGCCTTGTATGGTAGGAAATGCAATACTCCAGTGAGCCGGGAAAACCCAGTAGATAGAGTGGTACTTGGGCCAAATTTGCTCAAGGATATGGAAGACCAGATGGTTAAGATCAAGAAGAATTTAAAGGCAAATTAGGATAGACATAAAGTTTATGCAAAGAAGAACATGACAGCTAGAGAATTTAAAGTAGGGGAGCATGTGCTTATGAAAGTGAAGCCCAAGAAAAGTTCTTTGAAATTGGGTAGTTGTACAAAGCTGGTAGCCAAATTCTGTGGTCCATTTGAAATATTGGACATAATAGGGCTAGTTGCATACATGCTTGCATTGCCTACTTCCATGAATGTGCATAATGTATTTCATGTCTCTTTACTAAAAAAATATGTACATGATCCTAACCATGTTATTGATTAGCATCTGATTCAGGTAGAGACAGAGGGAGACTTTCAGGTTCAACCAGTGCAGGTATTGGACAGAAAGGTAAAAATGCTCCAGAATCGAGTTATAGAGCTGGTAAAAGTTCAGTGGTCCTGCTATGGTCCTAAATATGCTACCTGGGAGCATGAATATTCCACGTGGGTAGAGTACCCACAAATTTTTGAATAATTTTGAGATTTTGATCTTTATTTTGTATATGCACTGAGGACAATACAAAAATAAGGGGGAGGGGATATAACACCACGGGTTTCAAACCACCATTTTAAATAATGTATTGTTACAATGCTGAGAGGCCAAAGTGCCCAAACAATTATTAAAAAGGCTAGTGTGCCCAAGTAATGTAATGTTTTGATCATTATTAATAATACATACATCGCTGGTTTCTAGACGGACAATGACCCAAGTTATAGGGGGCTATGATTCCACAAGAGAGGGGGCTTGAGGGGATAAATGTTTATTTCCTATTTTAATTACCCTTTGGTCTAAGGGGGTGGATAAGTTATGTGGTATTCTTGGGGAAGGTCAGGAGGTTCTTGATTCCCCACGAATTATGTAAACCCACTTCTGGTCTGATGGGGGGTTCGACTAATAGCTTGTTCGGCTGATGGCTTGTTCGTTGATTGCTTGTTAGTTCATTCATTCTCTTATTCATTCATCCATTTGATCACTGATTCATGCGCTCATTCGCTTTCTCCCTCATTCATTCATTTCATCCCTACTTATCACGCATTGATCCATCCTCACATGCATCTTGGCTTGGGAAAGGGAACCAAATTGCCGAATATTAGCCACAATATTGTTGGATGTAGTGGTTGCTGGTGTGATCCAACCATCACTTGAGGCCTGCATGGCTGATATGCGTTGGCCTATTTCCATCGTTGTTCACAATTGCGAGTCCTGGGAGTTCCAACATTGAGATTTTGGACCAGTTGCGTTGGAGCCCAAAATAAGGAGAAGGATTGTCTGAGGGACTGCGTGGCAGAGAAGGGTGGAGGTCCATTCTCTTGGGTGGTGCACACTGGCTAGAAGAGAGCTGGCTACTTGGATTGTTGTGAGTGTTGGGAAAGACTGTGAGAGCTTGAGTGTTGACTGGTTTGGGAAGCCAAATAACAATCTGGAATCGTCCTTGTGGATTCATAGCCCTGGCTCGGGGGTGACATTGTTGTTGAGATTTTTCACATTAGCATCTACGGTTGGGTGGAATGTCCTTGGTCTACAGCCAGTTGGTGTCTTCTTTTATAAAGATAAGTGCTCTCTGTTATGGTATTATCTACCTGTATATGAAGGTATTCCGTTGTGTATTTAATTATCGTTTAATTGAATCTTTAGAATATGCATGCTTGTTGGTTATTGTTGTGCATGCCGTTAAATCCTTTTATTTTATGCATCCTTAATAATTTAAAAGGGTATCGATAAGAGAAAGAAGTCCAAGGGTGGGATTGAAGGTGGCATCACCCGGCCTGTGGGTGGTTGGGTATGTTACAGTTGACTTGACATCCATTTGATAAATATTGAAATTCTTGAAGCATTCAAATGCCAAGAACATTCAGATGACTTCTAGTCTTGCTACTGGAGAAAAAGTTTCTTCAAAATCAATACCTTCTACTCAATCATATCCTTTACAAACTAATTTGGCTTTGTAATTTATAATCTCCCCATTTTAATTTAGTTTATTCTTGAAGATCCACTTAGTTCCTACCACATTCTTGTCCTTAGGTCTTGGAACTAATTCCCAAGTCTGCTTCCTCTCTATCTGGTGAATTTCTTCATTCATTTCATTTGTATATTTTTTACTTTTGCTAGATTGTTTAAATGATTTAGGTTCTGAGTCAAATGTGAGTTTCCTTCTTGTTTCTACTCCTACATTTTTATCTCCAATGATCTGACTCTCAGGATGATTCTTTTGAACTCTTTTCAATGGAGATTTTGGCTAGGGTGTTTCTTCATTGCCTTATTCATATGTATACGGTTAATTTTCTTGTGTTTCATTATCATCATCTTCCTTGCTGAGATTCTACATCATCATATTCTTCTTGAGATTCTTTATCAATTTTTGATATCTCTTGGGATATGCTCTTATTTATTTTTAGATCATCTATCTTTACATTGACACTTTCCACTATCTTTAGTAGTCTAAGATTATAACATTTGTATGATTTCTTATTAGGTGAATAAACTAAAAATATGCCTTTATTAGATCTTAGATCAAACTTTCCTAAATTATCTTCATCATTCTTAATGTAACATTTACTTCCAAAAATTATAAAGTGTTTAACAAATATTGTTGTGCCAAACTATAGTTCATAAGGAGTTTTGTCATGGTTGGGTCTCAACTGAGATCGATTAAGTATGTGGAATGCTTTGTAGATTGCATCTCTCCATAATTTGTCTAGAAGCATGGATTCATTTAACATGGTTCTTGCAGCTTCTTGAACTGTTATGTTTTTCCTTTCCACCACTCCATTCTGTTGAGGAGTCCTGGGAGCTAAAAATTGTCTTTTGATACCATGATTTTCACAGAATTAAATGAACTCTTTAGAGGTGAATTCTCCTCCATTTTATGATCTCAAACATTTAATTTTGAGATCTGTTTCATTCTCTACAAGGACTTTGTATGTTTTAAACTTCTCAAAGGCTTCTTTTTTTTCTTTTAGAAACTATACCCAGGTCATTCTTATGTAATCATCAATGATCAACATAAAATAATGTTCACCATAAATACTTTTATTTCTGGTAGGTTCACATAGATCTGTGTGAATAAGTTCTAATGGTTGTGTTGTGGAATGCTCTTTTGTTTTGAAACTGACTCTTGTTTTCTTCCCTATTTGACAATGTTTACAAATAAAATGTGAAGGATTAATAACTTTTGGTAGATCCCTTAATTCCTCCTTCTTGTTAGCTTTGATTAATTTGTCAAAGCTTAAATGTCCCAACCTTCTATGCTTTAGCTATATTTCATCTTCTTCACTTACACAACATTTTTCGCCTTCATCTACATCAAGGATGTACACATTGCTAGATGTTCTTGGTGGAACTACTACTAGCTTTCCAATATCCTTTTTTCTGATCTCACATTTTTTAGAATCAAAGGTAAGTATGTGACCCTAATCAGATTTTTGACTTACACTTTGGATATTAGGCTTGATATTTTCTACCAGAAGTACATCTTCTTCTTTGGTATTGTTATTCCCTAAACTGACAGTGCCTTTTCCCAGTATTTTGGCTGACATATTATCTCCAAAGGTCACTTTTCCTTTTCCTTTCTTTTTTAACTTGAAAAATTTGCTTTGATCTCTAGTGATGTGTTTGGAACATCCATTATCTATATACCACTGACATCCTTGGTTTCTTTCATATAGGGATACATTGCACTCAGTTTACTTTATTTTTTTTTTCTTCCATACTTTTTGATTGTTGGGAATATTTATCCTTTTGTCATATTTTGACAATATACATTCACTAGCATCATAAACATAGTTGTTGCATTTGAAACATTCAACATTGTAGTATTTTAAGGGAGAGAAGGAGTTATAATTTCTTCTTTCTACATTATTTTCATATCTTTGAACATTTCTTGGATTGTACTTCCTATAAGCTTTACAATGTATTGATTTATGTCCAAACTTTTTGTAGGAATAGAAATAACCAAGCAAGATATATTGATTTCTATTAAAGGGATTCCTTCTGATGCTTTTATTCTTCTCGTCATCTTTTTCTTTAGTAGGAAGTCCAAATTTCTATTTATTTGGGATAGTTTTCAATGATATTGTTCTTGTCATATTTTCTTTTCTTCTTATGGAGTTCTTAAGAACATCTACATAATTGATTTTGGCATTCTTCTGTTTCGTAGAGGGATCATATCCTAGTCCTGTCTTATCATTTGATGATCTCTGACTGCTAAGAATGTTGTTCAAGATTTTTGAGTTTCTTTCAAACTTATAAGGAATATCTTCTTTTTCTATTTTCCCTTTTAGTTGAACTATTTCATCTTCCAATATCTTACATATTTGTTGTTTTTTATTGAGTTCTTTATTCAAAATTTCTTCGCTTCTTTTGGTTTCTTGGAGTTGAGTTTTTAACTTAATAATCAATTGTTCTGACTCACTAATGGTTTTGGAAACCTCCTTTTCTCTTGATTTAGTAGCTTCTTCAATCTCTAGAAGTTGTTCCCTTAGTAACCTTTTTTTCTTTTTAGATTTTCTTAGTTCTTCAATTGCATAGATGAATTCTTCCTTGAGGTTCACTTCTTCTTCATATTTCGAATGATTACCATATTTATTTTTCATTCCCATAAATAGAATCTTTGGCTCCTCTTCTTCACTTTCTTCAGATGAGCTACTATCTTCTTGGGTAAAGAAAGTTATCTTCTTATTGTAGAACTTCCTTTTATCTTTGGTTTTAATTTTTTTCTGATCTTTGAAGGTTCTTTCATCATCACTTTCCTCCTACTTAGGATAGGGCCATTTATTGGAAAAGTGTCCATTTTTTCCAGAATTGAAACATATTAGAGGAATCTTTCCTTTGTATTTCCCAGTCCCTTTCTTGAGTTTCTTCATGAAGTTGGAAATTTCTTCATCAAATATATTTGATAACTCTTCATTGGTATTTTTCTCCTGCTTCATATTTGTTTTATATTCCTTAAAGATTGTTTTTCCTTTTGATGGTTTTTCGTTCCCTGTTCTCATCTAATATGTTGTAAGAATTCCATGGAGCCGATCTACTGTGAGTTTGTCAAGTTCTGGTCTATATTCAATTATGGAAATCTTGGCATCATATCTCATAGGTAATGCCCTTAGGATATTTTGTACAATATGTTTATCGGTAAGTTCTTCTCTTGGTTCTTTGATTGATTTAACTCCCTCATCTACCCTATGAAGGTATTCAACAATGTTCTCTTCTTCTTTCATCTTCAAATTTTTAAACTAAGCTCTGTAGGTTTGTAGTTTGGCTTCCTTGACTTTGCTATCTCCTTCATATACAACCTCTAGTTTGTCCCATATCTCCTTATCTAACTTACAATGCATTACCTTCACAAATATAGGATTTGTTAATCCTCCTAGAATGGCATTGACTACTCTCGAGTTGTCATTGAAAATATTCGTTCCTGCAGTATCTATGGGTGGAGTAGCTGGTGCAGTGTAACCATCTACAATAGATTTCCAAACATCAAAACCAAGAGCCAACATGTAGCTTTTCATTCTTATTTTCCAGAGAGCATAACCACCTCCATTAAACAATGGTGCTTTGTTGGAAGACATTCACTCTTGTTGATCTATTTCTTTTAGGATATACTTTCCAGTTATTAGACTGTGATGAAGGTACTCACTCTGATACCAATGGTTGGAATACTGAGAGGGGGGGGTGAATCAATATTACCTTTTAAAAAATAAAGTAATTACTTTGTTATTTTATTAATCATCACAATAGATAATCAATGGAATTGTATTTAAAATCAATTATATAAATATAATTAACAATAATTACAAGGCTTTATAAAGAGTATTATGAGATTGTGAAGGACACCAATCCTCTTTAGATCACCAACTCTTGGAGACACAAATACCCTTCTTTAGGGCACCAACCCCTAGGAAGCACCAACTCCCTTGTTTTATGGCACCAACCCTAGGAAGCACCAACTCCCTTGTCTTTAGGGAACCAACCCTAGGAAGAACCAACTCCCTTGGTTTTCAGGGCACCAACCCTAGGAAGCACCAACTCCCTTGTTTTAGGGAACCAACCTGAGGAAGAACCAACTCCCTTTTCTTTAGGGCACCAACCCTAGGAAGCACCAACTCCCTTGTTTTTCAAGGAACCAACCCTAGGAAGCATCAAATCCCTTTTTTTTTACACTTTACTTAGTAAAGGATATGAATCCTTCCTTGCTCCTCCCTTCCACTCTCACTACATAAATATCATCATTTTTTCTTCTTGGACTCTGCTTCTTCTTTTGATATTTTGATCTGGACTTCAGAGACCCCTTCTTCTCACCATTATTTCTTATTTATATATTCTTCCAACTGGTGTTAATTTGAACCATTGCATCTTTTGACAGTGAAACATTGTACCCTTTCATTTAAATGATAATATTAAACTTTAAATAATATCATTTTTCATTTTTATTCTTTGTTCATAATGCTCATGTTTTAACTCTTCTTTAATCATGACTGTGTATCATTTCATTAGTCTACAGATCTTGAATTGTTGTGAATTCAATTCTTAATCAATATTCCCTCCCTTCAAACCAAAATTCATGTGAACACGAGCTCGAAACCATGAGCTTATCCATTCCAAGCATTGTTTTGTTATCACTTTCTTCTTCTGCCCCTAATATTCTACATGGGACCATATTCAAACGTCCAAGGGATTATTTACTTCTATCCCCTTTAGCTTCTTTACCTTATCACATAACCGGTGTTGGAATTAGGTTCTCTATTACTTCTTTCTTCGAGACTTTCGGCCTTTACAATTATTCAATCCTCCCGAAGTACATTTCGTCGAAGTGTGTGTACTGTATTCACTAGTAGATCGAACGATCAATATTTAATATTCCTTTGGATGGACGATCCTAGCTTATCCAGAGGCTTCAAACAAATTGACAGTCAAGAATTAATCTACAGTTGAGTGGACAGTTCTCATTCACTTTGGGACTTCGACGTTTTAGGACTCCAACCTTTACAGTCTTCCAACTCTTTTGGAGGAAATTCTATCGAAGGGTGTATCAACACTCCCTACTTGATAACCTTCACATGTTGAGGACATAGGACCATAGACTTAGGCACAAAGGAGCTCCTGCTCTCCAGGTATTCGGCTATTTGTGACTCCCGAACTCTGGGATACTCGAACTCTAAAGTAGTTCAATCCCTTCAAAGTATTTACCTATCGAATAAGTCATAAAGTTGTGGTGACCAATTGCTTTCATTTGTTAGTACACCTTACACTATCCTTCCACTGTACTCGATCGAACGATCGAAATATATTCCAATGGATATTATATCAATGACTAATATCAATTCGTGACTTCGGCCTTCGGTGCTTCATGTAAAATTACATGTTTTAGAATTCTTTTCATCAAAGTGGTCAGCGTTGGAGTTGACCACCTTCTTTCCTTTAGTGTGATCTAACGGTTCAACATTTCCATTCCAAATCGATGGTCAATTCTTAACTCTAGATCAAATATTGACCTAACAACTAGGAAACTATCTGAAGCTCCTTCCTGATCGACGGTTGGATTTATTTTGTGACTTATGGATTTTGTGGATTATTACTTGTTTTCAGTAATTTCCTAAGTGGCAAAGCTACGGAGTATCGAAGCTTTCTATCTCCTGCTTAATCCAATGACCGAGAACTGACCCAAATTTTCTCCACAAGATCTAACGGTCAGTGTTTACTTCACGATTTCATAGGTTTCAATACTTCGTGTCTTATGGGGTCTGATTATCCGGTCCTTCCACTTGATCCTATCAGATGACTAGGATAGATCCCGAAATAATATAACGGTTTTTGTAACTCGATCCTTTACAAGGGATTCTTTTGTGTAGGCTCAGGCTTCTACGTGACCTGCTACGTTATTTCTCCCGAGATTTGATCTCATCACCTGCACTTTGTTGACATCAATGACAATATCATACCATTGTATCCAACACTATGTCCTTTGTAGATGCATATTTAGTTAGTTATTGCTCTACATCAATACTTGGGAAAAATGGGGCCACAACAACACCTTAACCACTCCCAATGAATCCTCAAGTTGGGTGCTACATTGTACTCCTCAAAAAGGGGCTCTAATTTAGGGATCTCATGGATGATATCATCCAATAAATTTTTGAACTCTTCAAAATGTGGTGTCCATATGGAGATGGCCTCCTATAGATTTTATTCACACTTTAATACATATGTTTTTTTTATGTCCTCCTTTGTAGGCATAACTTCTGTTAGTTCCTCTAGTTAAACCTTTTCTTATCATTGCTTCATTTTCTTGGCAGTTGTGAACTAGGACTACATGCTTTCTATCCTAAATCTCTTGTGATATTCCACAACCATTTATTCTCATCCTCTAGAGAATATTATTATAGTGAAAGACTTTTTGCTTCCTCCATATTATCATCATTTTCCAACTCAATGATATTAGTGTATACCTTCTCATAATTACGCTACTAAATTCTATACTTGGGACCTTCTAAGATGTTGGTATACCTTTGTAACATGACCCACATGCTCTAACAATTGAGGGACAACCATTCTAGGTTATCCATCTATGATCAAACGTTATCAATCATAGGATCAATGATTAATTTGCATATTTTCATGTGTTCCATGGCCATATGGTTACAATCATTTCCTCTTTTGATGTAACGATTCTCGTTATCAACATACTAAAAAAAATCTAACTTTGATACCACAATGTCATGTCCCTAACCATGCAGGTTGGCCATGTGACACCAATTCTTTTCTTTTTAGCCACATTGGACTTGCAAATTTTCTTAGAATTATCACCTTTACAACTTTGATATCTTAAAATGATAATTCTTACCATCAATAAGTCTGAAATATCTCGAATATCATCTCATTAACTTAAAATTCCCTGGATATGAACACACATGCAATTCTACAACATATATAAACCATGCATAAATATATAAACAATTACAAAAACATATTAAATATTTTATACATAGTAAACAACATGTAATTAAGCATAAAACACTTATCTTTTATGTAAATCACCAATTGTGTGCAAACGTTAGACGTTATTCCCAACCATAGACTCTGCTTGCTCATAAATTTTTAGTAGTAGGTCACCCCCGAGATAAGACTAGAACTCCACTAGGGAAGGCTTCCTAGGCTAGACTAAGGTCTATACTCAACAATTAATCTCAGTTCAAGGTGACAACTATTGCAACTAGCCTACAGACTCTCATTTCCCACATGTTTGTCCCACCCCAGGAAGTGTGCCCCTTCTCTACTAAATAGTCCTTCGACTGCCCCACTTCCTTTTTGGGGCCTCAACAATAGGATGGATAGAAATTCTCAAATCCCTCCATATATTTCCCAGTGCACCAGCAAACAATCTTCGACCATTCTCTCACAAGAGAGAGACTTCCATGGGCCTGAAAACCCATTTCTTCATAGTACACGAGCCTGACAACCTGCCTCCTTAGAGTATAGAAAACTTGATATTCTTGTTAGTAGTCGCTTCTCTGAGCTTTCCCCATACAAATACAAGAATAGAATGATAACATACCCATGGTAAGAAACAAAGGTTACAATGATTAGGGAATGATGAAAATATCTATGAATGAATATCACAGAACGATAGAGTGTAAGAGTAAATCCCCCAAGAATGATGAGATGATGGGAAAATACACTAAGTTTCCCAATATATATGCATGTCTCCATATAGACACTTGTCATGATGAAACTTCATGAGCTCCACTTGGTATACATTCCCTATTCTTGGAACTTAGACTAAGATATCTCAAGATTTGGATCTTAATAAATATATTAAAATGATATTTCATTGACTTAATTCCCCTTGGCTTAGCTCTTAGTCTTAGATCCATAGCCCCCCTTTCCTCTAGTGGAGTTCTAAGTCGCCCACACTCTTTCATCTAATTGGTCTACAACAACGATATATTTTATTAATAATATGCATGATACATATTACAAAGATCTCAATGGCCACCAAAAATATGTACAATGGAACTTAGGCTCAAAAATATATTGGCTCACCAACCTACATGTACAATTACATATTGGGGTTCGTCCCAAGAGTATTACATCTTACATCTTCATTTTTTCCTACCTTTACTTTTCCTCCACTAATTATAGCAACCCCTTTCTTATTTGAGGCTATATAGTGTAGGGTTGTGATCACGTTGGTGATAATGGTATTAGGATATTGGGTGATCTCAAAAGCTTCATGTAGATGGGGAGAACCTATTCAAAAAAAAATTACAATTGTTTTTATGCCCTAGAAGTCTCATCCTGGACCTCCACCTCTCTATCATGATTGTCTACAACTTATTTCTTTACTCTTTTGAGAATTGTAGTGACCTCTTCAACGTTTTTTTTCTAGCGGCCTTCATTTTCTGTGGCCTACTTTTCCTTGATGCACAATGTCTCCTTTTCTTATCTAGGATTCTCCACTTCATCCTTATGGCATAGGTTCTATATCTATCGTCCCTCAACATATTCATCTTTGTTTCTAAACTTGACCCGCATCTCCTTGTTGGACATTATTATAATATGAGTCGGGGAGGAGAGCTCCATCTTTCAGAGATCCACAATGCACTATGTTTATAATTAGTATCCCCAACAAACTTTATTTGTGGCAATGAAAACCAAGCATATGTTTAAAAACTTTGATTTGTTGCCAAATTTCTTCAGTAACTCTGTCATAAACTCCTTTTGGTTTCTCTGAAACCAAAAATCATACCTAGATCCAATCACTTTTAATGTTGTTGTTGAAGAATTTATGGAAATAAACAGTGTAAATTTTTTTGAAACGTCCAAAGTGTTGAGTGGACACTCCACCCATCCTCAAGCTTACTGATTAGAAAAGAGTATGCTCGAGAATATATATATCAGGTGAAAAGGGGGTGAAATAAAATTAAATTAATAGCAAGTGGATGCTATAAATAGATTATGACTAAGAGATGGAGTGAATCAATATATGAACTTTGTGAATAAGAATAGAATAAGATTATTTAAATTGAATTAACATCAAGGTGACTAATTTTGACTAAGAGAAGGAAACAATCAATAATTAAGTGATTGACGAGGAAGAAGAAACGAGACAACAAATTAGAAAAAGGTGAAAAGAATAAATGAGATTAAACCCTTAATTGAAGGCGAGTATAATGATAACTGAAAACATTTCAAAAAATCCATTCATAGTTTATTTCCAGAATTACAAACAACATTATGAGGAACTGTGAAAATATACATAATTTAACTTGAAGAGAGTTATCCTGGAATGTGATTAAAGGAAAAAAGTTGAAAGAGTAAGGGGAGAATAAGTTTTGATAAGAATGAAGGGATGAATGAGAATTATTAATACCAGAGGAAAAGAGAAGGATCGACCATTAAAATTAACAATGACTAGATATGGGGTTTGGTGATCTAGGTATTAAATAAGATGTTTCCATGACTCGCTGAGCTTGTAGTCATATTCACGATTGAAGTTATTAGGGTGTTTTTCAATCTCAAGGGCCTCGCCAATAATACGAGAGGATTAATAGGGTGATGATGCAATAATTTTGGTAACAATATTCAAGATTGAATTTATTGAGGTGTTTTTCAATCTCTAGGGCCTCACAAATGATACTAGAGTAACAAGTGTTAGGTAGCGAAAGAATAAACGTAAGAAGATTCTAATAACAAAGAAAATAAAACCAAGATTAAACTAGACACAACAACAATTACACAATTGACACAGTGATTTACGTGGAAACCCAATACGGGAAAAAACCATGGGGCAATGATAATTGGTATTCTTATTATTCAAGGGAGAATTACAATAGCCAAACACAGGCTTACAACCATCCTCTAACTCATCCCACACACCTCGTGCACTTCATTTCTACTCTTCACCTCTATGGGTATGCTCGTATATATAGCATTAAACAAATTGATTACAATATGATCCTCCTTTAGTTACTTTTGTGTGCATGTATCCACATGGAAATTAGTTGGCACGTTTTCAACAATCTCCACCTTGACAAAAATTTACCTGATATATCATGCCCAAATTTATTCATCACCTTTTCTGCAAGCCAAGATAATCCAAGCACCATCATAGCCCCACAACTTCTCTAACAATATTTTTACATGAACATGCTTGCACGATTTTCTCCAGTATTGACCATTCTACCTCCATCAGTAACATGTTTTATAAACCGATGCACTTGTCCCATTTTGATATGATGGACTGTTAGTCAAATGCACAACACTTTGACAACCACAAAACACCTCATCATGTACATTTCCAAACTTACCCAATATATCCTTGCATTCCTACAAGACATAACCCGAGGTAGGTCTCCTCTTGTACAAATCTCATGAATCATAACCACAAACTAAATCACTGCAATCACTATAGGTGATATTTGTGCTATTGTGTTTGAAGAACCCATTTCCATGCTCTTTTCCTGGTTTTGCCATGTGTCTACTAACAACACCAATTGCATGTGAAATACTAACCATTTCCCATTGCAATCATCAAACTCCCTACTAGCATATGATACTTGAGACATATAATCATCTTCTTCATCAGCTAGGACATAAACCTGAAAAAAAACTTACAATGGAAATCCAAAGGGATTTTATTGGTTTCACATTATTCATACCGAATTTCCTGAGTATCTTCACCACATACTTATGCTGTGATAACCAAGCTCACCATCTTTCCTGTCTCCATGTATTTCCATGCCCAAGATTTATTTTTCTGCTCCCATATCCTTCATAACAAACGTCCTAACCAACTGAGCCACCATGTTGATCTCAAACATGCTTGTGCATTATACAAGCATAACATTTAACACCAAGATAATAAATATACCATAAACACAATGGTTATACTCACTTCTTGTAAAATTTGGCTCGCCATGAAGGAATCAAACATGTTGTACCATATGTCTGGCATGCTTCAGGCCATATAATGATTCTCGAGTTTGCAAACAAATCTTCTGTTGTGATTCTGAACTAACCGTTCTGGTTGTTCCATATACATCCCCTTATCCAAATAACTCCATGTAAAACAATTTTAACATCTAGTTGTACTAACACAACTAGTGCTAACCCAACATGAATAGAAACAAGATTTTAACAAATGGTGAGAAACTTTCATGGAAATCAATACCTTCCACATACCCTTCTACTACCAATCATGCTTTGAACCTTTCATATTTTATTATGTTTGATTTTATAAAAAAGGAGATTCATCAAACATTGCATCTCTCTCCATGATGATTATGTGGGTAGTAGGATCCCACATTATGGATCCCTTAACATCATCGCCATATCAAATATCTACCTGTTTGATCTGGATCCTACTTAAAATGCTGATAAAAATATAAGAATCACAACCAAATAATTTCACATTTGAGTAATTACTAGATGACATGTTCATACCTCTTCCGGAATCTTCCATTCTTTTGCAACCGACGGTGACTCGTTTACTAGATAGCACAACCTCTTATGTCCACAACTATTGCTGCAACTTTCCATTACTGAACATGCCTATTCGATCCCAGCTTCCTTGCAATACTTTCCAAGTTCCATGGATATGAGCCTACCTTCATCATATATCCTCAAACATTGGATTCACCTGTCAACACATCAACCTTTCTATAGACCCACCTTTCTAACCCGAACACACTGCTCCACCTCAAACTTTGCATTCAAACCACTTTGACTGAATCAAGCAAAACCACCCCAAGTGAACCTTTTTTGCTCACCTCGAGGACCTTCACACTGGAGTCTCAGTGCTCCACCTTAACATTAACATTCCCTTGACCAAATCCGGCCAAGTAGGCTAAGTAAACCTTCACCGCTTACCTCCAGGCCCATTTACAATGGAGTTCACCAAGCCTTTTATAGGTCATGGACACAATACCATGGGCTACCCAAAAAATATGGACCTAAAAAACCACATGCTTTGACCTAAAAAATAGATTTAACTCATTAACTCTTTCACTGAGTCAAGGTTAACCTAACACACATGCTCCCCTCCACATATTCAATCTACCTAAATCTTTGTCTAGACTTTTCATAGGTGACCTGATAAACCATGATACACATACACATGCATATTCATTTGTTTTCTTTTCACAGTGACTCTACCATCACCACTCTTGTTGTACTAGTAGATCCCTCATCTTGAGCTTCCATAGCCCAAAACTACCTTTTTAGTTGAATTTCTCCACCTCTTTTTAGTTGAATTTCTCCACCTCAAATTTCTAAGCTTCTTATTGTGGTAGGAACAATATTATATATTTCAAAGTTGAACCACACACCACAT
>ML798322.1:210066-233013 GCA_009831015.1 Picea engelmannii | reverse complement strand
TCAAAGAATTATTTGTATCCCTATCATTGGGATGAAATCTTATAAATAAATCATATGTGCTATGACTATTCATCCTTTTCCACCTCATATCTTCTGATAACAAGGATGGAACCACATGCTCATACTTCAATGCAAATTGAGTAGTACTACCAATTGCTACAACCATATTATCCCAGAAGTTTGGAAAATAACATAACAAATTAATACACTTATCTTCTTCTAAAAGTCTAATGTTAATAGATCCAATTTAAATTACCAAAGTATTGAAGCCATTTTGATGCTCTGTCACAAAATCTCCATCTTCCATCCTAAGTTGATACAACTTCTTTCGAAGAAACAACTTGTTTATCAAGGACTTTGACTAATACAAATTCCCCAACTTTTTCCATAGTACCTTGGTTGTATATTCTCTTGACACATTCAATAACATCGAATCAACTAGGAAAAGTTGAATCATACTCCTTTCTCTTTTATCCATCTTCTCCCAATCTTCTTGTGGCATACTAATAGATTGAGTACTAGTAGTTTGTGTACTAGTAGCTTCTGTACTAGTAGTTTGTGTACTAGTAATTTGTGTACTTGTAGGTTTTGCACCAGTAGGTTGTGTACCAGGATCCACAATGATCCATTGTTCTTTGTCTACAAGAAGGTTCTCCATGTTGAGCTTCCATAGCTCAACGTTTTTACTGTTGAATTTCTCAATCTCGATTCTAGAACTGCTTGCCATTGTTTTTCAACACACGAATCACCACTACAAAGCTCCTAGTCAACCCATTTTCATCATAGACCCAAGATAAACTTGATCTATTAAGACCGAGCCAAACCCTCAACAACAAAGGAGTCCCCCTAAAGCAAAAAACATTCTCTAATACCACATGTAAGTTTTAAACCTATGAATTAAAATAATGCATACAGATTCTAAGAAAAAAATAAATTAATCAGTGGCTCACACATATAGTACACAAAGATTTATGCTGGAAATCCTTAACCTAGATAAAACCAACATTCCTTGGTGTCGTATCTCTCAACTCTTCATTCTATTAATTCCACCATTTTCAATACAATATATACATAATATTTTAGGTATTTTGCATCTACCAAAACCCTAATCCCTTAATCCGGGATTATTTTAGAACTACTAAAAATAGAAAAAAATGCCCTCGAAAAAATTTGGGGTGCTGCCCTGAACGCTCTGCATAACTATGGGGGGGATCCTTCCCCCCCTGGGACCCCCCTAGGAAAGCACCTGATGCACATGAAATAAAGAGTGAATCGGGGGTATTATCACACACAATCGTCAAATTTGATGGACCCCCCACACACATGCAAAGAATATAACACCTACCCACCCTCTTTCACTTGGCTAAGTAATGCTTTTATTTAATGTTATGTTATCTGGTTACAAGAACAAGTGCATCCTGTGTCATATATCCAAAAAAATCCCTCATATATGCTAGTTAGACACTTTTCACCTCTATAAGCTACTCACTAAAATAATACAAATTAATGATCCTATTGTTCCAATATGAATCAAGACAATATTGATTGATTCTCACACTCATTAATGATCTTGTATTGGTAGATACAATTGGGTCCTCATGGCCACTTGAAAAACAAATTACACCACAAGTAGTAGGAGTTTTAGTTGTTGTAATATTTTTTGAGTTAGCATGAAAATTAGTTGTGGGTGTGCAATTACTAGTCACTAAAGTTGGAGATGGAGGGGTGTTATCGTAAAATTTGAGACTAGGGTTATCAGAGGTTACTAACAAAGACATTGTTGTAGTCTAGCAACACTGACATATTCAACCTTTTGTAAGGGAAGGATCTCTCACCTGAAGTGAAAACGAGACTTGTGTGAGGTGAAGTGAATCAAAGAGGATGCGTCATCAAGTATGACGTAACATAATGTAGATTCATGCTTTAACATATAAATAATTATTTTTCCAAGATTATAATACAACATAAACATTAGATTAATCAGGTTTTGCAACATATAGACAAGTCCATACAGAAGTAATCATGCAATGAATAAACTACAGAGTCATACACATCATAACCAAATCTTTTAGGGCCCGAACGATATCTTGTATTATCAATATCTCAGAATTCATGATCCCATGAGTACATCCTTCTTATCATATCTTATACATCACATTCCAAGTCCCAATACCCACTATAAACAATATTAATATTGTGTAGACACAATCATTTCGCCAAAACCCATTAAAATAGATTATCCCACCAGACACAATGACAAAAATATTAGCAATAGTCTAATAGTGCATAATATGAATAATAACCAACCAACCCTTTCCCATTATATATTCCCATATTTCTAGTTTTCCCTCGGACGTTTCTTGACTTCTTGATTCCACTATTGTCTTTTATTGATTTCGCTTCCATTTCTTTTATCTCTTTCTCCTTACATGTGATCGAAGATTATAGATCTTTCCACTTACTCATCCAGTTGGAACATGATATTTTTTTACTGTTAGCACTCTTGCAATTAGATTTTCCACTTCTCCTAGTTGTTCTCCACCTCATATTATCTTTCACTGGACTATTGCGCTTTGCTGCAAAACTTTAGCCTTTCCAAATAATTATGTTTCCTTCAAAAATGGACGGCCCAACAGCATAGATGATTTTAGGGGCTAAATTTCGCAAATGGGCTAATTTTATATGGTTTTTCCCAAAAAAATATTCGCTAATTACCATTTTTTCTAAAAAGGATTCGCCCAAATTCCATAGAATAAAATTATTTAACCTAAACAATTGCCAAAATTTCATAGAAACTATACAAAATCCTTAGAAATTTGAATATTTTTACAAAACTATCGCCAAACATTTTACATTTTGCATATTAAGGACTAGTAAGATTAGCCCATGTTTCTAGATTTTAATATAAATTTCCATCCTTAAAATCATCCCTGCCCAACAGGCCTCGACCAGAACCTTTGAATCTTCTCGAGTCCACCTGCTAACTTGTTCCCTTGACCTTCCACGAATGGAGGGTCCAACTCTGGTAAATTTCAAGAGCCTACTTTCAAAAATGGTCATTGTGCTCAACACAATCCTTCCATTTCCTTGTCAAAATCGAGGTTGTCATAACAAATTATTAAGTGGAAGGCACATCATGCTCCTTTGTATTTGTGGCCAAAAGAGTAGTCCAATATGTATCAACAATGGAGTCAAGTTGTTGCTTATGAATATATTATTCTTGCACTGTGTGGAAGAAGTTGGAGAGATCTTTCTTTGCAACCCTGGTGGATTCATCTAGTTCATGCAACCTTTCTTTTTCAGCCTAAATTTATACAAATTTAGTGTCTTGCTCAACAAGTTCAGTCATAGTTGTGGCTTCCACATGCATGTTGTTGATTTTTGCACATAATTCTGCAATTGGTTGGCTGCGTCAATCCAGAAAACCAACCCATTCAGTGAACATGTCGAAGAGCTGACGACATTCATTAGAACGGGTATGAAGATAGGACTGAGCCATATTTCTCTCCACAACGATGTGTATAAGTATCTGCATCATTTCTTTGGGCTGGGTCATTTCCTTCAATTTGATAGCATATAATTCTTGCTGCAGGGTATCAGTATTTGTAGCCAGTTGTGACTAGGCACTGGCAATGAGCTCAACCCGTTGCAGATATGAAACTAGAGTGATATCTTCAGGTAGCTTCAACACCATCTGTCGAAAATAGGGCCATACTTGAGAAAAAAATTCTAACATAACCACAACAATAGATTTAGCTTGCACACATAAGACATGCTCCATTTTTTCATAAAACACAGTGACAGAGGTGGCATCATGCAATTATTGTGTTTGTTGTTAGATCTCCTCATTCATGCACTCAAATATTGTGATTCTCTATTCTAATTGATCGGTGGAAGCTCTCCTTTCATGTAATTCTTCATTACTTTCCCAATAATTAGATAACAGGACATGCAAACCTATTCATCGTTGATTGGTGGAATGTGTTCTTTGTGACCTCCTCGCATAGTTCCATATTTTTCATATAAGCTAATTTCTCCCTTTTCCACATGTTCCCTAGAGCCCTATAAGTCATCTGTAACATCCTACCCTTCCATCGACAACCCATTGAGCTTATGAATTTCTTGGATGTGGATGGGATAGGATTTGTCTAACCATAAGGTATTGTTGTGCACCCGATTGATAAGGAGTTTCTTGCACTAGATGGATTCTCCAATAGTACCAAATACTGGTAGGTCCTAAAGACTCATTAAGGTAGACTCCCATAGTGGTATTAACTCTCGTTTCCACTACCATTGAAACTCTCCATCTAGCAGTGTTCTGCAATCCATAAATGCATGAATATCCATTTGTGGAAAGAAGGAATCATATGTGAAATCCAAGTCAACCAGCCAAGTTCTCCTGACCTTCCCATGGAGATCATCCTGAAATGTAACACACAAATCAATAAATTCCTCTGGAATGGAAGTTTTTGGAAGAAATCCCTGACCAGCAGTGTGAACCATCATTACTAATTGATGTTGGTGAACAAAGTGAACTCATAGAAAAAGGTGTGAGCTCAAAGAGTTCTCAAGGGGATCTAGAAGTGAAGATACAAAGAACTTGATGAAATCACGATACCGATGAACAATCCTCCAAAGGAAAGTTTATAGGAAACGATAGGCGGTGGTGATGGAATTAACAACCATTAAAAGAGACAACATGGAAGACATTTTCAAATTAATGTCAGACATGATGAGTAAACATAGAAAAATCTATAAGCCAATGTGGGTAGTTAAGAGTGGAAGCAGAAACACAATGCGTAGGTATCAGGGTGAACAGGAAAGTAATGGCCTCTCCAATGATTACTCGAAAAAGTACTAACAACTATGAGGACATAAATGAATTTGGATAATACTAATGGGACAATAAGAAAAAAGGGTATCAACGACATTTAACTAACCCAGTGATAGGGACAAGCATGGGTTTTGAGCTTGGAGGATACAAGATACGAAGGGATTTTATTTAGACCTCCCCAACCACAAAGTTGACATACGGTCTAGATAAATTGATAGGGACTACTAGACACTATGACAAGTGACAGTCAGACACATCACCAATCTATTGAAAAAAATGGAAAATACAACTAGTGAAAAATCCTACCTATTGTATACACTCTTGCATATAGGAGCACTGCACAATTTCACTTACTGAGAATAAATATAGGGCTTCAGGTATGCGACATTTACCCATATAGGCCAAAGGAAACCGTCGATTTGCACGAGCTTCACAACTCCAGATTCACATATATTTGAAACAATAAAAGGTGACAACGAATGCCTCTGTAGCTTCCCCAGATGTTTTTGATACTTTCTATCGTATAACAAGACTTGGTATCCTCATGCAAACAACTTATGCTTTATATGCCTGTCATGTTGAACAATTTTCAAATCCTTTTCCATTGTTTGATGAAAATCCGCTAAGAACTAAGCTTCTTCAAGTTCCATTAATTATGCAATTCATGTTGCAAGGGATTCATCATCTGTCATATTAGTATATTGTGCAATGAATATACTTGGAGTTATAAACTCAGTTGGAACTATCGCTTCACATCCATATACCAACTGAAATAGAGTATACCCTTGTAATCTCTTTCTAGTGGTTTTGTAAGCATTCATTTTTCAGTTGAGAGATGTGTATAGACTTTGGTTTTCAGTGGATACTGGTGATAGTTCAAAGCGGGGTAAACACATGTTTTGGGAGAATCCTAATTGATCAGGCACCGGGTCTACGGTTTTTTTGCTACCTCACTGGGAGGATAGCATCCTCATTGGAGCCAATGTTATCACGTGCTAATTTGTATTAATTTTTCCAAATAATCTTGTGCTTGTGTTATCTTTCCACTCAGATTTTAAAACTTTTTCACCAGCTCCATCAAGCTCCCATCACCTAAATCCTTCACTCGACTAATCATCCAAAATAGTCATGTCCTCCATGAGTCAAAATTGGAAAATATTTGAAGCCTATATCTAGCCTTAATTCTTATCTAAATCCCTTAGTTCCATCACTTCATTCATTTTTACCCTTATTATCATATTCCCGTTGAAAATTAAAAATATTCCTTTATTAATCTTAAGCACCCTTATCCTATCCACAAAGTCATGTGATGAGCCTCATATGCCCAAAGTCCTTAGAAAATGGGAAAAGGTTTATTATTATTAATATAAATATTTTTATATTCAAATATTTATATTAATATTTAATCCAATATTTAATTCATGAGCTCACGTCAACTCATGGGCATGAATCTCAATTTTTAATATTGAAAAGTCACAAGGTGGATGGAGGGTGCATATACATTTCAGAAGTTGAAATTAAACAGAGATTAATTTTTTAAGTCGGGCCGAAATCCAAACCACTCGGTTTTAAGTTGGAGTATGTGTCCTTAAATGATGCATTTCGGGGGTAAGAGTGGTGTGGAGTAAGACCAGTCCTCCCAAGCCCAAAATAATATTGCAACCATTTATTATATGGTTTATGTGCGACATATTTTCCAGGAGTGTGTTTCAAAAATAATCATAGAATTTCCAATAAATGAAATTCTTCCTCACGGTGAAATTTTTTTACAGAGGTAAAATTCAAATTTTACAGAGTAAAGAAATTAATGTTTGTTGCTATGGAAAAGAATCATAAAGAAGAAAATGTATGTGAACAGAAGATTTGGACAATTATTTATCCAAGGTTTTACAGAAGTAAAAGGGGAAGATCAAGGGATATTTTCATAGTTTACCAAGATGGTTTCCAAGACATGGTTTTCAAAACCATGGGAAACAAACCAGTAAATAGTTTTCACAGTGAAATGGTAAATTGGGCAAAACAAGACATGGTTTTCAAAACCATGGGAAGCAAGCGATAAATGGTTTTTCAAAACCACGGGCATGAATTAAATTATGGAAATTTAATTTTACAAGATAAAAAATATTTGGGAATTATTTTTATTCAAATATAATATTCCCAAATATTTAAGGAGAATATGGATAAATAAAATTAGGTTTGATAAAAAAGCACAAGTGACATTTCAAAGAGGATGTGCCAGTTAGTTTCCGAAGCAGTTGAGACTTACAGGATGATTTTTCGGATGAACCAAAATGAGTTTTCAAAATTCAAAGGAGGTTATTGTCAAGTACGGACCCTAGAACATTAACCTTGTTCATTTTTCACACAAGTGTCATGGATTGGGATATTTGAAGGAATCTTGGAGCCATATTTTTCATTTATGAATTCCGGTTTGAGACGTGTTTTTGTGACACGTATTCCGCCCAGCTAGAGATGAATTTCAAGAAACTAAGAGAGGTTTTTCTTCAGAACAAGATTATCTACAAAAAATGTTCTCAGATTTTACACAGCTATTACGGTTTGGGAATTACAAGTGGCGTTTTGAAGCCTATTTTTTCTCTTGAAAAACAGGAGATCAGTTAAAATGTGTCATGTTCTATTTGTAACTGTTTCCATTTTGGGAAAGGGGTTGGATTTTGAAGTTGTGAGATGGAAAGGGGCCTTTAGTGTTATATATTTCATTGTAAAAGAGTAGAGAAGCGGGGGGGGGGGACTTTTAGCCAGGAAGGTGAAGGGAATGTGTGTAAATTTCTCATAATGTTCTTATGAATTAATACAATACTACAATGCTTTTGACAACCAAGATTCATCACAGTGTATTCTTCGGTGTTTTTTTCCTCCAGTTCACATTCATTTCACTTCTGTTATTTCTTCTAAGAATAGCTAAGAGTACATGATTGGAATTCATCCTTGATAGATGCTCCTTTCATATGGTTAATGCAGTTGTTTTGTTTAATGATTACAGGTCCATAATTCACTCTTTGTTAAGTGCTTTGTTCATTGTAGTCAACCTTATGTTATTTATTCTAAAGTTACAACTGAGAATCATATTTGTTTAATGCTCTCATTTGTAATGGTATTTTCTCTTTTCTTTCTTGCTATCATCTGAATATTGTTTATTGTTGAAGGATATGCTTACTTTGCCTTCGTTCCCTCAGGAGTACATTAGTTGTATTAATATTGATAGTATATTTCAGGATTTGGCCCCATTTCCCAATGTTTTATTCCTCTTGTTTGTCCTACCAACCCTTTTAAAAACCTAAACAAACATGTCCTGTTTCAAAATCTTACCTCTGTGTGTTCATTGCCAAATCGTTTTGAGTATTTTCAGTCTTTATATGTTTGAGAAATCCCTCTCTGGTTGGAAGGGTCAGAATCCAACATAAATTCGGTTTATAGGTTACCTTGGCATTTATTTGATGCATCCCAAAGAAATTACCGAGTGCTAACATTATGGTGCCACTGTCGGGGAGCGAAGGTGAAATATTCCCTAGGATAAACGACAAAGTTCAGATCTGAGTACTGATGATGAACAGTATTCAGACACAGAAAGGTTGCACATCGTTCACTTGGCGACTCCATTTTCAAGAATCTAGAATTCAAAATTTTCATGGCAACTCCACTATCCAAAGACTCGGTAGCCTAAATATTTTATTGATGACTCCACTGCTTCAAGATGGATTACAGATCTGCAAGGTATGCTCCAATGAATCGCTCTCATATTCATGGCTTTCCAAATCATATTCCTCACATAGATTGGAAAAAATATTTTCCTAAATTCAAAGATGGGAAAGGAAATGATGATGCCTTACACTTGATTAGATTTCACATGCACATATGTAAGATGGGGGTTAAATTTCACAAGGATTGTTTGATGAAAATTTTTATGGCTACTATAGAGGGGAAAGCAAGATTATGGTATGAAGTTTTAAAACCAGGTAGCTTATACTCTCTTAAGGACTTCCACATAACATTCTTTAAGCATTATGGAGAATCTAATCCTTCATTCTTGGTGTTTGAAGATTGTTGTGAATTTTGTGAACATTTCATTAAGTACCTTGAAAATGTTTTTGGTGATGAAGTGTGTATGAATGATGAAATCAAGAATCCCTTTATGAATATTCATCCCAACAAAAAATAGTAGCCCCTCCTTTGGATGAAGATGAAGCTAATCAAGAAATTATTGCTAAAAGTCATTTTCCTTATCCTGAACTTGATGAAGATATTCAACAAGATTTCCAGCAAAACAAAGTGTTTCAAAGTTGTCTTTCTTCCCCTGTGAATGATGTGGTTTTTAAAATTCTAAGTGGCCTAGACATGAATGAGGGTTCTAAAACTGCATCTATGGAGACTTCAAGAAGTGAACCAACAAATGACATAGAGTTTCAAGAAAGTAACAAAACAATGTGTGCCACTTTTCAATCAAAAATACAGAAAGATAATGAAGAGACAATTGTTTTATTTGATTCCTTTGAAAATCATGGTTTTGAAAATGCATCCATGGGAACTCTAGATTGTGAAATAGTTCATGTTATTATCTTTTCACATTTTCAAGAATATTATGAGAAGGAACTTATTTCCATTCATTCATTTGAAAGTCAAAATGACAGTCCTCAAGCAAATTTCTAGAAGGTTAACAAAACCAAATCAGAATTGTTTGATGAACAAAAGGATAACCTTGATGCACATAATATTGAGGCCATTTTTGAAGATGTTCAAGAATGTATGAATGTTTTTGTTGATATGCATGGAAAAGTAGACAAACCTATTGCTGCAATTTCATTTGAAAATGTTCTCAGAGCTTAAGAAATAGAGCAAGAACAACAAACACTTATGAAAGAGGCTTGTCTTTATGTTTTTGTTCATCAGGAAGAAATGAGTTTTCATGGTTTTCAAGATCCTGTGTCCATCCTGTTACAGTCATCAGTGAAGGAGGAATTTGTTTCATTCATAAGCTCATATTTTGGATTCAATTTTTTTTTTCAGCTCCCATCTTTTACATTTGTCTATCTTCTTAAGAAAAATGTGACTAGAGGACAATCGAGAAGCCAATTGCTTGATTGGCTGCATTGGCACTTTAGAATCACTTGATTGAGTATTCATTTCAACAGTTTTAGAGTAGATAGGAGTGTGCAAATAATCTTGTTAGTCAAACAGTTTTCAGTTTTGGTTTTTAGCAGTGTGTACAGTAAATTGTAGTGGTGTATTTAGCGTTCAGTTTTTAGTTGAGAGAAGCATATAGAATTTGGTTTTTAGTGGATACTGGTGACAGGTCAGAGCGGGGTACACACATGTTTTGGGAGCATCCCAATGGATCAGGCACCGGGTATACGATTTATTCGCTACCTCACTAGGAGGATAACATCCCCATTGGATCCAATGTTATCACATGCTAATTTGTATTAATTTTTCCAAAGCATCTTCTGCTCGTGTTATCTTTCCACTCAGATTTTAAAACTTTTTCACCATCTCCGTCAAGCTCCCATCACCTAAATCCTTCACTCGAATAATCATCCAAAATAGTCATGTCCTCCATGAGTCAAAATTGGCAAATATTTGAAACCTATATCTAGCCTTAATTCTTATCTAAATCCCTCGGTTCCATCACTTCATTCATTTTTACCCTTATTATCATATTCCCATTGAAAATTAAAAATATTCCTTTTATTAAGCTTAAGCACCCTTATCCTATCCACAAAGTCATGTGATGAGGCTCATATGCCCAAAAGTCCTTAGAAAATGGAAAAAAGTTTTATTATTATTAATATAAATATTTATATATTAAATATTTATATTAATATTTAATCCAATATTTAATTCATGAACTCGCATCAAATCATGGGCATGAATATCAATTTTTAATATTGAAAAGTCAAAAGGTGGATGGAGGGCACATATACATTTCAGGAGTTGAAAGTAAATGGAGGTTAATTTTTTAAGGCGGACCGAAATCCAAACCACCAGGTTTTAAGTTGGAGTATGTGTCCTTAAATGATGCATTTCGGGGGTGAGAGTGGTGTGGAGTAAGACCACTCCTCCCAAGCCCGAAATAATATTGCAACCATTTATTATATGGTTTATGTGCAACATACTTTTAGGAGTGAGTTTTAATAATAATCATAGAATTTCCAATAAATGAAATTATTCCTCATGGTGAAATTTTTTTACAGAGGTAAAATTTAAATTTTACAGAGCAAAGAAATTATTGTTTGTTTCTATGGAAAAGAATCATGAAGAATAAAATGTATGTGAACCGAAGATTCGGACAATTATTTATCCAAGGTTTTTACAGAAGTAAAAGGGCAAGATCAAGGGATATTTTCATAGTTTACCAAGATAATTTCCAAGACATGGTTTTCAAAACCATGGGAAACAAACCAGTAAACAGTTTTCACAGTGAAATGGTAAATTGGGCAAAACAAGACATGGTTTTCAAAACCATGGGAAGCAAGAAATAAATGGTTTTTCAAAACCACGGGCATGAATTAAATTATGGAAATTTAATTTTACAGGATAAAAAATATTTGGGAATTATTTTTATTCAAATATATTATTCCCAAATATTTAAGGAGAATATGGATAAATAAAATTAGATTTGAAAAAAAAAACACAAGTGACATTTCAAAGAGGATGTGGCAGTCAATTTCTGCAGCAGTTGAGACTTACATGACATTTTTCGGATGAAGCAAAATGAGTTTTAAAAATTCAGCGTTTATCGTCAAGCACGGACCCTAGAACATTAACCTTGTTCATTTTTCACACAAGTGTCATGGATTGGGAGATTCGAAGGAATCTTGGAGCCATATTTTTCAGTTATGAATTCTGGTTCGAGATGTGTTTTTGTGACACGTATTTTGGAAAGATGGAGATGAATTTCAAGAAAATTAGAGAGGGTTTTCTTCAGAACAAGCTTATCTACAAAAACCATTCTCATATTTCACGCAACTACTATGGTTTGAGAATTACATGTGGCATTTTGAAGCCTATTGTTTCTCCTGAAAAATAGGAGATCAGTTAAAACGTGTCATGTTCTATTTGTAATTGTTTCTATTTTGGGAAAGGGAATGGAGTTTGAAGTTGTGAGTTGTAAAGGGGCATTTAGTGCTATATATTTCATTGTAAAAGAGTAGAGAAAGGGGGGAATTTCAGCCAGGAGGGAGAAGGGATTGTGTGTAAATTTTTGAGAATGTTCTTATGAATTAATACAATAGTATAGTGCTTTTGAAAACTGAGATTCATCACGGTGTATTCTTTAGTGTGTTTTCCTCCAGTTCACATTCATTTAATTTATGTTATTTCTTCTAAGCATAACTAAGAGTACATGATTGGAATTATCCTTGATAGATTCTCCTTTCATATGGTTAATGCAATTGTTGTGTTTAATGATTAAAAGTCCAGAATTCACTCTCTGTAACTGATTTGTTCATTGTAGCCAGCCTTATGTTATTTCTTCTAAAGTTACAACTAAGAATTCATCTTTTTTTTATGCTCTCATTTGTAATGATCTTTTCTCTTTTTTGTCTTGTCGTCATATGAATACTATTTATTGATGAAGGGTATGCTTACTTTGCCTCTATTCCCTCAGGAGTACATTAGTTGTATTAATATACATAGTATATTTCAGGATTTGATCCCATTGCCCAATGTTTTCTTCCTCTTGTTTGTCCTACCAACCCTTTTAAAAACCTAAACAAACCTGTCCTATTGCATAATCTCACCTCTGTGTGCTCATTGCCAAATATTTTTGAGTATTTTTAGTCTTTACATGTTTGAGAGAGTCGTCTCTGGTTGGAAGGGTCAGAATCCAACCTAAAGTTGGTTTGTAGGTTACCTTGTAATTTCTTTGATGCAGCCCAAAGAAATTACCGAGTGCTAACACCTTCCCTATTGCCAATTCTCAAAATATGCCTATGAATCCTCACCTGTAGACTGAATACTTCACCAAATTACTAACCCGTCTGTAGTAGGGTTAATATAATCTACTCATTTTCCTATAGTCAGAGTGTAGAGATGATCCAGGACATCTTGTTTCATATTGTATTCTGCTAGATCGATATATTGAGGACCTTGATATGGGTCTATAGATTGGTTTACTTTCATACCATATTCTTCAAAGGTCATGATTTCCTTCTTGATATCTATAACAACATAATTCTCATATTCCTAGTCAATACCCAATAGATCTGGGTATGGATATTTCTCTCCCATTATCTCTATGATTTTAAGTTTGTTGTTGTTTTAATCCCATCTAAGTCCACTTCGATGTTTTGTAACCTCCCAATGAGGTAGATATAGTTTTGATTTTCCATCCTCAACTGAATACGTAAATGGACAAGATTGGGCTTACCCATGGCTTCCCAAGTATTCTTTGGCAGTATGTTGACATCATAACCCAAGTCTAGCATACCATCCCTAATCTCATAGTTGTTGATATGGGCATTTAATCTAAATTGTCTTCCATATATCTGCTTCCTCCTCCACACTCTACCTATATTTATATCCAGAAGATTGGCAACAATTAGCTCCTTTAGGCTCCCTCCAGTCTCTAAATTCCCCTTGAGCATGTTCCACAACTTCTTAGTGAATTGTTCATCATCCTAAATGTTGGAAAATAACTAGAGCCATACATCAATAGTCTTTTGCGATTTTACTGGAAATTCCTTCATTGACAACAAATTTTCCACAACTCTTGGTTGAAGCTCAACACTTGGTTATGAAACTAATGATATGACAATTTTAGACATGTGTCAAAATATTTCTACTACATTTTGGAAGAACTCCTTCTGCTTGATGGGATCATACTTAGCATCCATAGGTATCGCTTTCTAAATATTACTTTGAATGGAGTTTTCAAGAACACCGATCCTTGTTCCTCCTCAAGAAATAATGTTAATATTGGGATCCTTTTATTTGGCAATAGATTGAGGCTTAGGATTTATTAAATTGGCACCTCCTTTCATTTCATTATCTTCCCATTTTTCAATCAATTATGGGAAGTCTTCAGTGGCATGAGTGTTGTTTCTACAATGTGCACATCAAGTTCTTCTTGGTAGTGTACAATATCTTGTGATATGCCCTTGTTCATCACAATTATAACAATGAATTGGTCCTCTCTCGTCAGTCCGTCCACCTCATAATACTCTCCCACCTCTTCAACCTCCTAAAAACCCTTGAGGAGCTTCATCAACCATAAATGCAAACTGATCTAATATGTCTACAAGACTGTCCAAAGCACAACATTTTTTGGTAGTGTGAGTAGGTGACCCCATAACCTTTTTTCATAACTAGCGAGCTACAAAATAACGAACAGAATCGGGCTGAATTTGAATCGTGAGCCGACCCACCATTTGAATGAGCGACATATTTAGTAGGCATTCATTTAAGCTTCCCTAACGACGACTCTCATTGCTAGCCCCACCCCTTCTTCCTTTGCCCAACTTCTCAATGACACATTATGTTATTTACGATGCTACTTGATTCCAAATTCCAAAGTGGTTCAAGATACATACATGGGTTGCATAATTCATAGTATATAGTGTTTGAAACAAAGGAATACTTTTGTAGGATTGGATAATGCCTAGGGGAATGGCCATGACTTCTGCAAATTTTATAATATTCATTATTCTGGCCTCCTTGATGATTTGGGAAGGCATGGTACTACACTACACCATGAAATGGTTTTGTCGTGACAAATTGTGTGACCCCTATCAATGGTCCTACTAGTGGAGGCACCATCGAGTGTGGAGGGGGTCTTCTGCCCCTTAGTCTAGGACATTTCATCGCTCCATGACCCTCAATATAGCATCCAGTAAACCATAATTACAATTGACCTTCTCTAGGGAGGGTCAATTCTTGAATCTTGTCTGTTAACACAAAAATATGGCATTGTAACTACACAATATTAGTGTCATTAGTCGGTCTCATAACCTGCAAAATTTTGGGATAATCATCCATCGCTTCAATTTTCATTGTTTTTTCTAAGGGTTCTACTAATGTAGCTTTCCTATAATGGGTTAATGGTATCCAGGTCAATGATAACAACCCCTGTATAAACCATTCTCATTGGTGGTGTTCGTGGATGAGGTTTTCCAATTTCCTGATTTCATCCTTAAATCTTTGGTTATATTCCCAGGCAGACTCACCATCCCTCTCTTTGATCTTCAACAACTCAGAGAGAACCTGTTGCTCTGATTGTGGTAAGAATAATTATTCTATGAACCTCTATTTTACTTGAGAAAGACTAAAATCATGTCCTTGAGGATTACCTGGTTCAATAGATTTCATATACCATTTTAAAGCACGACCTCTCAAGGTGGTCTGGAACTCGACCAATTTTTTGGCATCTAGAGTTCCATAAATATAGATGATTTTAGGGGATAAATTTCATGAATGGGATAACTTTCAATGGTTTTTCCCAAAAACTGATTCACGAATTTCCATTTTTTCTAAAAACAATTCGCCCAAATTTCATAGAATAAAATTATTTTACCTTAAAAATCGCCAAAATTTTATAGAAACTATATTAAATCCTTAGAAATTTTAATACTTTTATAAAAATATCGCCAAACATTTTATATTTTTCATATTGAGGACTAGTAAGATCAGCCCATGTCTCTATATTTTAATATAAATTTCCATCCTTAAAATTATCCTTGTGGACCATGAGACCTCCAGATGGCCTCACAAAGAAACCAATGTTGTTCGACATCCTCATCCCTTTTACCCCAAAACTCTAGGTATCAATTGAGGGATCGTGCATGTTGATTTTCAATCGGATAACTTGGAGAGCCTATCAAAATGAACCCTGAGGGTCTTGGTTGCAATATAACTAAAGAACATTCCCCACTTTCGCTACTACTACTTAAACTTGCCATATTATAAGGATTAGAAAGGGCATAAACTACTAAAGAATTTAGTACAGAGTTTACCATATTTGTAGATAGTGTAGAGGAATTAGGTGATTCAAGGTTGGTCCCTTTTCCTTCAAAATGGAATTCCTTGACCTAGGGGGTTTGCATTAGTATGTAGTACTGTATCAATTTTGTGATGTGATTCAACATCTTATGGCGTCATAGGATCTGATTTTCCCACAACTTCTTGAGGAATTCCAACTGAGTCTTCTTCTTTAGGGGTTGCACCTATGTTTATTCTTTCTTTATGCTTTCCTTCCTCTCATTTGCTTCCTTCACAGATTTTACTACTCTCTCCAAACCTCTCCTGCAACCATTTGCTAGCTATCCTTCCACATATCTACAACTCCCATAACTTCTCTAACTCTCTTCTATAACTACCCTCAAAGTTTTTATTCTTCCACAACTGATCAAGCCTCTTCATCAAATTCCTCATTTTTTTTCCCACCTCTTTTCAATAACAACAACCCTCCTCTAAGCTTGTTTGTATCTGACGCTCTTTTATCAATGACCCTCTCATAGTTCAAAAACGTTCAAAACCTATCCCTTGATCCCTCATCTGAAGAACTCACCCCTCATGCACAAGGGTTTACACTGCCATTTCAACTAGAATAGGTAACATTCTGTCTTCCACAAAGAAAAAAATTAATTCAAAGGGGGATTTCCTACAACAGCATTCCTCGTGCTCCTTCTTTGAATACAACTTATGATTTTGAAAAATACTGGTGGTTCTTAATGAAAAATTCAATAATATATCCTTCCAAGGTGGTTTGTACCCAAAAATCCATAGCTCTAGAAATCAGATGATCTAAGTAGTGAAGAGTTGTTAAGTGCTCAACGGTCCAATTATAACTTCTCTTGACTCGATATTTGAATTTTTGTGCTTATTGTAATTGGTCGAGCCACTGAAATACCTCTTCTAGAAATCGAATCCAGAATATCTCATATTGATCACTCATAGGTTTTGAGTAAAAGATAACACTCTTCACAACATTCAATCTTTTGTATCATAACTCAACTTCTTGCAGAATAAACTCACCACTCCTTCTTTCCCACCAATTGTCAATCGCAGACTTAAATATGTGATGCAACTTCCTTTAAAAATTCACTGTAAAGATAGGTCCCACCAATGGAACCATTTTTTGGCACAAATTTGGAGACCGGGGTTCTCGAACGTTACCAACAAAGATACCATTGTACTCTAGAAATGCTAGAATATTCAACCTTCCGCAAGGGAAGGAGGTCTCACCCGAAGTGAAAATGAGACTTCTGTGAGGTGAAGTGAATCAAAGAGGATGCATCATATAATCTGGAATAACATAATGTAGATTCATGCCTTAACATATAAAGAATTATATCCCTAAGAGTTTAAGGCAGCATAAAAATCATATTAATCAAGTTCTGCAACATACAAACAAGTATGTACATAAGTAATCATGCAATGAAGAAACTACAAAGTCATACACATCATAACCAAAAATTTTAGGGCCTGAATGATCTATTATATTATCAATATCTCAAAATCCATGATCCTATGAGTACATCCTTCTTGTCATATCTTATACATCACATTCCAAGTCCCAATACCCACTACATAATTTATCACTACTGTGTAGGCACAGTCATTTCACAAAAACCCATTACAATAGATTATCCCACCTGACACAATGACAATAATGGAGATAGCTTGATAACATAGAAAGAAACAAGAATACTAGAAATAGTCTAACAATACATAATATGAATAATAACCAACTAACCCTCTCCCATTACATATTCCCATATTTATAGTTTTCCCTCGAGCGCTTCTTGATTTCTTTATTCTGCTATCGTCTTTTCTTGATTTCGCTTTTGTTTTTTTTTCCACTTTCTCCTTGCATGCTCTTGAAGCTTCTATCTATTTCTACTTACTCGTAAATCTGCCACATGATATATGTTTACTAATGTAACTCTTGTAGTTAGCTTTTCCACTTCTCCTAGCTATTCTACGCCTCTTCTAGTCTTTCATTGGACTATTTCACTTTCCCGCAAAACTTTAGCCTTTCCACAAAATCAGGTTTCCTTAAAAAATGGAGGGCCCAAAAAGGGGTTGTATAAATGGGACTCAAAACCAAAACCATGAACCAAAACCTAACTTAATTAGGTATCCTTCTTATCAAAAGACAAGTGACACTAACCCTAATGAGGGTGCTTAGAAAACAAGTGACTCTAACCCTAATGAGTATTTTGTAGACTTTATTAACACTAAATGAATGACATCATAGGCATATTGTAACATACTTGACTCTCAAATTTCTTCCCAAACTCACACTCTCAATGATCCTCTTCTAAATGCCCCAAATGATGAGGCTCAATATGTATATATAGTTTTACATCAGGTATTCAATAACAAGTAACCTACATTTTCCCATTTTGGAATCTTAGGGGAGGGGTTCCCCTAGATATAATCTAATGTCAAGAGTCCAATGAAAATAATGATTTGTCTATCGGAGGTCCAGTTAGAGGTTTATGGAAAGTTTCAACTCACCTCCTAAAGCCATTTAGGGACATGTTGAGAATTTGGTCCAGGGGCATAAAATACAAACCAAGTAACATAAATAGGTTTTGTAAGCTCTTGCAAGTGTGTTTTCCAAGGCCCACATGACCATGCTACCCAGAATCACCCGACATACTATTTTTCAAAATCGACCCCTAGTTCAAAAATTGCATTATTCCTTACTAATCAAAACCTTAGTTCTAGAGATTCTTGAACAAACCATTTTTTGGGAAATAAAATCATAGGGGAGGGTTTCCCCTAGCTATAATCTAGTGTGTCTAATGCAATTTCTAGTTCGTCCATCTGAGGCCCGGTTATAGTTTTATAGCGAGTTGCAACTCACCTCCTCAAGCCATTCCGGGACATATTGACAATTTGGTCTGAGAGCATAAAATCCAAAACGAGAAGCATAATTTAGTTATGTAAACTCCTAAAAGTGTGTTTGGTCAAGGCCCACATGACCACGCTACCCAAAATTGCACAACATGGTGTTTTTCAAAATCAACCCCTAGTTCATAAATTCCATTATCCCTTATTAAGCAAAACCACAGTTCTAGAGATCGTCAAACAAACCTTTTTTGGGGAAACAAAATCATAGGGAAGGGTTTCCCCTAACTCTAATATAGTGACCCAATTCCAATGCAACTGACAATTTTTCCATATGAGGCTCTATTAGAATTTTATGGCGAGTTCAACTTACCTCCTCAAGCCATTCAAGGACATATTGGCAATTTGGTTTGGGGGCATAAAATCCCAATGCAATTATTGTTCGAACAATTAGGTTGGATTATTTTTATGCTAGTGAAGGTTCTAGCATTTCCTAGATTGAGAAGAATCAACAATGATCATAACACATGAAATAAATTGGGGTTTCACAGAGACAAGGTGTTTAGTATTTTTTGGGAAGATTTCACTAAATGACACATAAAATGGTGCATACACCAATATAGTGGTAGGATGAGTGGAGAGATGACGAGAGGCAACTAATTCCCTTTCTCACAACCAAGCAACATAGGATGAGTGGAATGAACACTTGACCTAATTGTATAAGAATACTAACAACATTGAAGAAAAATTCCATTAACCATAGAAAAACATGAGAATACTTCAAGATTTTCTACTCTTCTTCATTTGCATTTTCTCTTGTTGTCTTCAATGCTATATTTATTGAAGAAATTTGTTAGATTTTGGGAGAAATTTTAGAGGAATAAAGAATAACTTGGTATTAATAAGGTTTTATGGAATTTGGAAACCCTAGTATACTTGGAGTGCATGATGTGGAGTGATTGGAAACCCCAATACACTTTGTGATGCTAGTTAAGGTGCCAATGGGGACCCTTTGGTGTGTTATATTTTATCGTTGTGGATATTTCATTGTATGGTTTTGAATATTGATGTAATTACATTTCTTAGGCCCTATTTGTATATTATGATAATCAAGATTCATGAAGTAGTCCTCAAACAACCACCTTAGACATTTGTATGGTATCTTTGGCCTTCAACTAGGAATATGAGCACCATTATAATGTTTTGCATAAAGAATAGATCCTAGGGAATGTACCATGGTCAAGGGAGGAAACAAGGGCCTTAGGCCCTAAATTAAGCTTCATGAGCTCAAGGTCCATGAACAAGGTCTTGAACCACCATGCAGATCCTTTATAAGGGATTCTAGTTGTGGTGTGCAATATCGATGCAATTCAGAAAGCAACTTTGTCTCTTTACAATGCTTAAATATTTTTAGTAGTGCAAAGAGGAGGAACATAATTTGTATATTTTTTTAGAGATTATAGGGTATCATGGCCATAGGGGAAATGTATAATCATGGTATTTTCTATGGTGATGGAGGATAAGAGGATAATGTTGATAAAAAAAAATGGTTGTTTAGATTGAAGCATTTGGTTGGTCTAGTAGAGGGAGTTTAATGGGGTGTTTGAAGCATGATGACATAGTTGGGCTCTAAGCTCTATATTGTAGGGATATTGATAGAGTTTCTAGGTGGTAATGGAGGTAGGAACGAAAAATCTAGTGAGTACTCTTATGTGCAAAGGAAGAAACCATATACTAGGTTTCTTGCTTCATGAATAATTCTATGGGATGGGTTCTATCATTAACAATTGGTGATAGTATGGTAAACTAAGACAAAAAGGTCTCATATACGGTCAGACGCATGTGTCTAGTGTATCAATTTCGTATGATCAAGGGATGTGTGCAATGAATGCCATGTCGTTTGGGAAACATGTGCATGCAAAATTCTATTGATTTATGTATGTTCTTTTATTTTTTACTAGAATCCTTCACAAGTTGTCTATATCGTGGATGACTAGATAAAGGATGGAATAGACACAATAAGTCTTGGTGTGTATTTTTTATAACAATATCATGCATGTGTTTCATTTCTATAACACATGTGCAGTCCGAGAATTCAAAATTGTCTTGGTGGTTTGGGTTGTTAAAACAACAAAACCACCATTTCCAATTCCTTTCAAGAAGTAAGCCAGAGAACCAAGTTCCCATGTGTGAGTGGTAGCCACCATTTGATGCTAGTGAAGGTGACATTTTCCAAATTGACAAGAATCAATAATTCTCATAATACATGAAATCAAGTGGGGGTTCATAGAGACAAGGTGTCTAAGATTTTTCGAGAAGCTTTCACTAAGTGATGCATAAAATGGTTCATACACCAATATGGTGGTAGGATTGGTGGAGCAACTACAAGAGAGAGATAATTCCCTTTCTCACAACCAAGCAACATTGGATGAGTGGAATGCCTTTGTGGATATTTCAATTATTGTTCAAATAAGTAGGTTGGAGTGTTTTCATAATTACTCTACATATTTTAATGAAACCCTAGAATTGTTACACCATTCTAGAAGGGATTTGGTGAGAGGAATTGTTTCCAAATAGGTGTTGTATTTAGAATAAGGACATGGAATTTCTAACAATCTAGGCATTGGGGTGATGATGAGAGGGAGCTACTTCCCTTTATCACAACCTAGACATCCATAGGATGTGTAGAATGTGCACATGACCTAATTGCATAAGAATACGTTCAACATTGAAAAAAGTCCCCATTAACCATAGCAAAACATTAGAATACTTCATTATTTTCTAGTCGTCTTCATTTGGACTTGATCTTGATAAGGTTTTATGGAATTTGGAAACCCTAGTATACTTGGAGTTCTTGAAGTGGGGAATCTTATTACAATATAGTCATGCAAAGGATGAACATAGAGAAAACCTACCCTTTCTCATGCTCATTTAATCCATTAAATGAGGATAAATTATAAATTTACAAATTAACTACATACACTTCTCAATGTCATCCCAAGCCCATCTTTATGAGAACCATTGGGTGGTGTTGAATTTTTTTTTTTTTTCATATTGATGTGCCTTCTTGTGCCTATGAATTTTGGGATAACTTGGGCAACATAAAGGACACAATTAAAATTCATTTATAAATTAATTGAAAATTAAAAAAAAAAAAAAAAAAAACAAACAAACAACGCACATATCTCAAAATAGAACATAAAATAACGAACATGCCACATACCTGTCTACATACCTATGGTCATTTAAGTGGACCATCAGGATCACTTCTAATACTAATGGTCTTCATTAACTTCTCGTACTTAGAGTAAGGAAAGAAGTAGCATACCTTTGATTATTTCTTCCTTGGCATTGTTTGTAGTTGGAGGTTTGTACCAACAACTAAGTTCATAAAGTGGTATACAACTTCACTTGGTTTCTAATATTGAAATACATAGCCACCTTTCTTCTGTGTTATTTCATCTTGTGTCTGATATTCTCCTTTAATATCCATCGACCCAATCGAAAATTCAATGTCTTTGGAGTCTGTTACTGATAGCATGAAGGTATGCTTTCCCTTTAAGTAACGTGCCAACCAATAGTCAGTGTCCCATTCAGTACCATTTGGGGAATCCACTGCATATATGTGCCCTACAAAAAATGGAGTGCCAACATGTTAGTCCATTAAATGAACAAAGTGTACAACAGTCATGCTAGTTAGTAAAAAACAATAGAATGTTCATTGAACCTAGTTTTACGAGATCTTAGACATGATCATAATCTGTTGAAATACTTGATTGGTCCTCCTCCTACTGGGATAATTTCATATTTATACGTTGACCAATGGGGAGTGATACACAATCCCATCTATCAACCCAGTCTATGGATTCACAGTCATCCCATTCATTACTACTACACGGATCACAGAAAAAAGAGAGTTTTCTCTTCAATATTTCAACTATTAATTGTATGATGTTAAAACTAAATGAAATCCATCAATTCCCTAGATTTTTTTTCATTTATATGACTATGGTCATTCTACATCAACCACCTCTTGAAAATTTCTATGTACATGTCCTTTACCGGTTGATTGGTATTATTTCCTTCTTGTTCCCTCTGCCATTACTGAAGAACACCATTCAACAATGGATTTTGCATCTCAAATGATGAAAATATTTGTGAAATTCATTTATTTATTGTGTAACATAGTTTTGATGTGTGTTCCTCCTCCATCATTCTCCCATTTCCCATGCCCAGACTCGAAATAGTTCCAAATATGCGGTACCTTGTTTTTTTTGTGCAACATACATAACCATTGAAAC
>ML798322.1:194747-209966 GCA_009831015.1 Picea engelmannii | reverse complement strand
TCAAATCTAATTTTATTTATCCATATTCTCCTTAAATATTTGGGAATAATATATTTGAATAAAAATAATTCCCAAATATTTTTTATCCTGTAAAATTAAATTTCCATAATTTAATTCATGCCCATGGTTTTGAAAAACCATTTATTGCTTGTTTCCCATGGTTTTGACAACCATGTCTTGTTTTGCCCAATTTACCATTTCACTATGAAAACTATTTACTGGTTTGTTTCCCATGGTTTTGAAAACCATGTCTTGGAAACCATCTTGGTAAACTATGAAAATATCCCTTGATCTTCCCCTTTTACTTCTGTAAAAACCTTGGATAAATAATTGTCCAAATCTTCGGTTCACGTACATTTTCTTCTTCATGATTCTTTTCCATAGAAACAAACATTAATTTCTTTGCTCTGTAAAATTTAAATTTTACCTCTGTAAAAATTTTTCACCATGAGGAATAATTTCATTTCTTGGAAATTGTATGATTATTATTGAAACTCACTCCTGAAAATATGTTGCACATAAACCATATAATAAATGGTTGAAATATTATTTCGGGCTTGGGAGGAGTGGTCTTACTCCACACCACTCTTACCCCCAAAATGCATCATTTAAGGACACATACTCCAACTTAAAACCCGGTGGTTTGGATTTCGGTCTGCCTTAAGAAATTAACCTCCATTTACTTTCAACTCCCGAAATGTATATGCGCCCTCCATCCACCTTTTGACTTTTCAATATTAAAAATTGATATTCGTGCCCATGATTTGACGCGAGTTCATGAATTAAATATTGGATTAAATATTAATATAAATATTTTAATATAAAAATATTTATATTAATAATAATAAAACTTTTTTCTATTTTCTAAGGACTTTGGGCATATGAGCCTCATCACATGACTTTGTGGATAGGATAAGGGTGCTTAAGCTTAATAAAAGGAATCTTTTTAATTTTCAACGGGAATATGTTAATAAGGGTAAAAATGAATGAAGTGATGGAACCGAAGGATTTAGATAAGCATTGAGGCTAGATATAGGTTTCAGATATTTGCCAATTTTGACTCATGGAGGACATGACTATTTTGGATGATTAGTCGAGTGAAGGATTTAGGTGATGGGAGCTTGAAGGAGATGGTGATTTTTTTTTTAAATCTGAGTGGAAAGATAACACAAGCAGAAGATGCTTTGGAAAAATTAATACAAATTAGCATGTGATAACAATGGATCCAACGGGGATGTTATCCTCCCAGTGAGGTAGCGAATAAATCGTATACCCAATGCCTGATCCATTGGGATGATCCCAAAACATGTGTGTACCCCGCTCTGACCTGTCACCAATATCCACTAAAATCCAAAGTCTATACACTTCTCTCAACTAAAAAATGAACGCTAAATACACCACTACAATCTGACTGTACACACTGCTGAAAACCAAAACTGAAAACTGTTTGACCAACAAGATTATTTGCACACTCCTATCTACTCTAAAATTGTTGAAATGAATACTCAATCAAGTGATTCTAAATTGCCAATGTAGCCAATCAAGCAATTGGCTTCCTGATTGTCCTCTGGTCACATTTTTCTTAAGCAGATAGACAAATGTAAAATATGGGAGCTGAAAACAAAAATTGAATCCAAAATATGAGCTTATGAATGAAACAAATTCCTCCTTCACTGATGACTGTAATAGGATGGCCACGGGATCTTGAAAACCATGAAAACTCATTTTTTCCTGATGAACAAAAACAGAAAGACAAGCCTCTTTCATAAGTGTTTGTTGTTCTTGCTTTATTTCTTCAGCTCTAAGAACATTTTCAAATGAAATTGCAGCAATAGGTTTGTCTACTTTGTCATGCATATCAACAAAAACATTCATACATTCTTGAACATCTTCAAATATGACCTCCATATTATGTGCATCAAGGTTATCCTCTTGTTCATCAAACAATTTTGATTTGGTTTTATTAACCTTCTAGAAATTTGCTTGAGGACTGTCATTTTGAATTTCAAATGAATGAATGGAAATAAGTTCCTTCTCATAATCTTCTTGCAAATGTGAAAAGACAATAACATGAACTATTTCACAGTCTAGAGTTCCCATGGATGCATTTTCAAAACCATGATTTTCAAAGGAATCAAATAAAACAATTGTCTCTTCATTATCTTTCTGTATTTCTGATTGAAAAGTGGCACACAATGTTTTGTTGCTTTCCTGAAACTCTATGTCATTTGTTGGTTCACTGCTTGAAGTCTCCATAAATGCAGTTTTAGAAGCCTCATTCATGTCTAGGCCACTTAGAATTTTAAAAACCACATCATTCACAGGGGAAGAAAGACAACATTGAAACACTTTGTTTTGCTGGAAATCTTGTTGAATATCTTCATCAAGTTCACGATAAGGAAAATGACTTTTAGCAACAATTTCCTGATCAGCTTCATCTTCAACCAAAGGAGGGGCTACTAATTTTTATTGGGATGAATATTCATAAAGGGTTTCTATGATTTCATCATTCATACACTCTTCATCACCAAAAACATTTTCAATGTACTTAATGAAATGTTCACAAAATTCACAACAATCTTCAAACACCAAGAATGAAGGATTAGATTCTCTATAATGCTTAAAGAATGTTATGTGGAAATCCTTAAGAGAGTATAAGCTACCTGGTTTTAAAACTTCATACCATAATCTTGCTTTCCCCTCTATAGTAGCCATAAAAATTTTCATCAAACAATCTTCATGAAATTTAACCCCCATCTTACATATGTGCATGTGAAATGTAATCAAGTGCAAGGCATCATCATTTCCTTTCCAATCTATGTGAGGAATATGATTTGGAAAGCCATGAATATGAGAGCGATTCATTGGAGCCTACCTTGCAGATCTGTAATCCATATTGAAGTAGTGGTGTCATCAATAAAATATTTAGGCTACTCAGTCTTTGGACAGTGGAGTCACCATGAAAATTTTGAATTCTAGATTCTTGAAAATGGAGTCGCCAGGTGAACGATGTACAACCTTTCTGTGTCTAAATACTTTTCACCATCAATACTCAGATCTGAACTTTGTTCTTTATCCCAGGGAATATTTCACCTTCGCTCCCTAATAGCGGCGCCAGAATGTTAGCACTCGGTAATTTCTTTGGGATGCATCAAATAAATGCCAAGGTAACCTACAAACCAAATTTAGGTTGGATTCTAACCCTTCCAACCAGAGAGGGCCTTCTCAAACATGTAAAGGCTGAAAATACTAAAAATGATTTGGCAATGAGCACGCAGAGGTAAGATTCTGCAATAGGACAGGTTTGTTTAGGTTTTTAAAAGGGTTGGTAGGACAAATAAGAGGAATAAAACATTGGGAAATGGGGCCAAATCCTGAAATATACTACGAATATTAATACAACTAATGTACTCTTGAGGGAACGAAGGCAAAGTAAGCATATCCTTCAACAATAAACAATATTCAAATGATGGAAAGAAAGAAAAGAGAAAATACCATTACAAATGAGAGCATCAAACAAATATGAATTCTCAGTTGTAACTTTAGAAGAAATAACATAAGGTTGACTACAATGAACAAAGCACTTAACAGAGAGTGAATTATGGACCTGTAATCATTAAACACAACAAATGCATTAACCATATGAAAGGAGCATCTATCAAGGATAAATTCCAATAATGTACTCTTAGCTATGCTTAGAAGAAATAACATAAGTGAAATGAATGTGAATTGGAGGAAAAAACACTGAAGAATACACTGTGATGAATCTCGGTTGTCAAAAGCATTGTAGTATTGTATTAATTCATAAGAACATTATGATAAATTTACACACATTCCCTTCGCCTTCTTGGCTACCCCCCCCCCCTTCTCTACTCTTTTACAATGAAATATATAACACTAAAGGCCCCTTTCCATCTCACAACTTCAAAATCCAACCCCTTTCCCAAAATAGAAACAATTACAAATAGAACATGACATGTTTTAACTGTCTCTTGTTTTTCAAGAGAAAAAATAGGCTTCAAAACACCACCTGTAATTCCCAAACCGTAATAGCTGTATAAAATATGAGAACAACTTTTGTAGATAATCTTGTTCTGAAGAAAAACCTCTATCAGTTTCTTGAAATTCATCTCTAGCTGGCCGGAATACGTGTCACAAAAACACGTCTCAAACCGGAATTCATAACTGAAAATAATGGCTCCAAGATTCCTTCAAATATCCCAATCCATGACACCTGTGTGAAAAATGAACAAGGTTAATGTTCTAGGGTCCGTGCTTGACAATAACCTCCTTTGAATTTTGAAAACTCATTTTGTTTCATCCGAAAATCGTCCTGTAAGTCTCAACTGCTTCGGAAACTAACTGCGACATCCTCTTTGAAATGTCACTTGTGCTTTTTTTTCAAATCTAATTTTATTTATCCATATTCACCTTAAATATTTGGGAATATTATATTTGAATAAAAATAATTCCCAAATATTTTTTATCTTGTAAAATTAATTTTCCATAATTTAATTCATGCCCATGGTTTTGAAAAACCATTTATTGCTTTCTTCCCATGGTTTTGAAAACCATGTCTTGTTTTGCCCAATTTACCATTTCACCGTGAAAACTATTTACTAGTTTGTTTCCCATGGTTTTGAAAACCATGTCTTGGAAACCATCTTGGTAAACTATGAAAATATCCCTTGATCTTCCCCTTTTACTTCTGTAAAAACCTTGGATAAATAATTGTCCAAATCTTATGTTCACATACATTTTCTTCTCTATGATTCTTTTCCATAGCAACAAACATTAATTTCTTTACTCTGTAAAATTTAAATTTTACCTCTGTAAAAAAATTTCACCGTGAGGAAGAAAAAATATGTCGCACATAAACCATAGAATAAATGGTTGCAATATTATTTTGGGCTTGGGAGGACTGGTCTTACTCCACACCACTCTTACCCTCGAAATGCATCATTTAAGGACACGTACTCCAACTTAAAACCCGGTGGTTTGGATTTCGGCCCGACTTAAAAAATTAACCTTCGTTTAATTTCAACCCTTGAAATGTATATGCACCCTCCATCCACCTTTTGACTTTTCAATATTAAAAATTGAGATTTGTGCCCATAATTTGACGTGAGCTCATGAATTAAATATTGGATTAAATATTAATATAAATATTTTAATATAAAAATATTTATATTAATAATAATAAACCTTTTTCCATTTTCCAAGGACTTTGGGCATATGAGGCTTATCACATGACTTTGTGGATAGGATAAGGGTGCTTAAGATTAATAAAGGAATATTTTTTATTTTCAATGGGAATATGATAGTAAGGGTAAAAATTAATGAAGTGATGGAACTAAGGGATTTAGGTAAGCATTAAGGCTAGACATAGGCTTCATATATTTGCCAATTTTGACTCATGGAGGACATGACTATTTTGGATGATTAGTCGAGTGAAGGATTTAGGTGATGGGAGCTTGACGAAGCTGGTGAAAAAGTGGAAAGATAACACAAGCAGAAGATTATTTGGAAAAATTAATACAAATTAGCACATGATAACATTGGCTCCAATGGGGATGCTATCCTCCCAGTGAGGTAGCAAAGAAACCATAGACCCGGTGCCTGATCAATTAGGCTTCTCCCAAACCATGTGTGTACCCCGCTCTGAACTGTCACCAGTATACACTGAAAACCAAAGTCTATACACATCTCTCAACTGAAAAATGGACAATTACAGAACCACTAGAAAGAGATTACACAGGTATACTCTGTTTCAATTGGTATATGGACGTGAAGCAATAGTTCCAACTGAGTTTCTAACTCTGAGTATATTCATTGCACAAGATACTAATATGACAGATGATGAATCCCTCGCAACATGAATTGCAGAATTAATGGAACTTGAAGAAGCTTAGTTCTTAGCGGATTTTCATCAAACAATGGAAAAGGCTTTGAAAATTGCTCAACATGACAGGCATATAAAGCATAAGTTGTTTGCATGAGGATACCAAGTCTTGTTATACGATAGAAAGTATCAAAAACATTTGGGGAAGCTACAGAGGCATTCACTATCACCTTTTATTGTTTCAAATATCTGTGAATCTAGAGTTGTGAAGATCGTGCAAATCGACGGTTTCCTTCGTCCTGTATGGGTAAATGTCGAATGCCTAAAGCCCTATATTTATTCTCAATAAGTGAAATTGCGGAGCACTCCTATATGCGAGAGTGTATACAATAGGTAGGATTTTTCACTAGTTGTTTTTTCCATTTTTGTCAATAGATTGGTGACGTGTCCAACTGTCACTTGTCATAGTGTCTAGTAGTCCCTATCAATTTATCTAGACCGTATGTCAACTTTGTGGTTGGGGAGGTCTAAATAAAATCCCTTCATATCTTGTATCCTCCAAGCTCAAAACCCATGCTTGTCCCTATCACTGGGTTAGTTAAATGTCATTGATACCCTTTTTCTTATTGTTCCGTCAGTATTATCCAAATTCATTTACGTCCTCATAGTTGTTAGTAATTTTTCGAGTAATCATTGGAGAGGCCATTACTTTCCTGTTCACCCTGATACCCGCGCGTCTTGTTTCTGCTTCCACTCTTAACTACCCACATTGACTTATAGATTTTTCTATGTTTACTCATCATGTCCGACATTAATTTGAAAATGGCTTCCATGTTGTCTCTCTTAATCGTTGTTAATTCTATCATCACTGCCTTACGTTTCCTATAAACTTTCCTTTGGAGGATTGTTCATCGGTATCATGATTTCATCAAGTTCTTTGTATCTTCACTCTTGGAGCCCCTTGAGAACTCTTTGAGCCCACACCTTTTTCTATGAGTTCACTTTGTTCACCAACATCAGTTAGTTACGATGGTTCACACTGCTGGTCGGGGAGTTCTTCCAAAAACCTCCATTCCAGAGGAATTTATTGATTTGTGTGTTACATTTCAGGGTGATCTCCATGGGAAGGTTAGGAAAACTCGATTGGTTGACTTGGATTTCACATATGATTCCTTCTTTCCACAAATGGATATTCATGCATTTATGGATTGCAGAACACTGCTAGATGGAGAGTTTCAGTGGTAGTGGAAACGAGAGTTAATACCACCATGGGAGTCTACCTTGATGAGTCTTTGGGACCTACCAGTATTTGGTACTATTGGAGAATCCATTTGGTGCAAGAAATTCCTTATCGGTCGGGTGCACAACAATACCTTATGGTTGGACCAAGCCTATCCCATCCACATCCAAGAAATACATAAGCTCAATGGGTTGTCCATGGAAGGGTAGGATGTTACATATGACTTCTAAGGCTCTAGGAAGCATGGGAAAAAAGGGAGAAATTAGCTTATATGAAAAATATGGAACTATACGAGGAGGTCACAGAGCGCACATTGCACCAATCAACGATGAATAGGTCTGCATGTCCTGTTATCTAATTATTGGGAAAGTAATGAATAATTACATGAAAGGAGAGCTTCCATCGATCAATTAGAATAGAGAATCACAATATTTGAGTGCATGAATGAGGAGATCTAACAACAAACACAATAATTGCATGATGTCACCTATGTCGCTGTGTTTTATGAAAAATTGGAGCATGTCTTGAGGGTGCAAGCTAAATCTATTGTTGTGGTTGTGTTAGAATTTTTTTCTCAAGTATGGCCCTGTTTTCAACATATGGTGTTGAAGCTACCTGAAGATATCACTCCAGTTGCGTCTCTGCAATGGATTGAGCTCATTGCTAGTGCCTAGTCACAACTGGATAAAAATACTGATGCCCTGCAACAAGAATTATATGCTATCAAATTGAAGGAAATGACACAACCCAAAGAAATGATGCAAATACTTATGCACGTCGTTGTGGAGAGAAATATGGATCGGTCCTATCTTCATACCCGTGCTAATGAATTTCGTCAGCTCTTCGACATGTTCAATGAATGGGTTGGTTTTCTGGATCAACGCAGCCAACCATTTGTAGAATTACATGCAAAAATCAACAACATGCATGCGGAAGCCACAACTATGACTGAACCTGTTGAGAAAGTTACTAAATTTGTATAAATTTAGGCTGAAGAAGAAAGGTTGGATGAACTAGATGAATCCACCAGGGATGTAAAGAAAGAGCTCTCCAACTTCTTCCCCACAGTGCAAGACTAATATATTCATAAGCAACAACTTGAATCCATTGTTGATACATAATAGACTACTCTTTTGGCCACAAATCCAAAGGATCATGATGTGCCTTCCACTTAATAATTTGTTACGACAACCTCGATTTTGATGAGGAAATGGAAGGATCGTGTTGAGCACTATGACCATTTTTGAAAGTAGGCTCTTGCAATTTTACCAGAGTTGGGCCCTCCATTTGTGGAAGGTCAAGGGAACAAGTCAGCAGGTGGACTTGAGATGAGTCAAAGGTTGTGGTTGAGGCCTATTGGGCCCTCCATTTTTGAAGGAAAGCTGATTTTTTGGAAAGGCTAAAGTTTTGTATCAAAGAGCAATAGTCTAGTGAAAGACAAGATGAGGTGGAGAACAACTAGGAGAAGTGGAAAATCTAATTGCAAGAGTGCTAACAGTAAAAAAATATCATGTTCCAACTGGATGAGTAAGTGGAAATATCTATAATCTTTGAGCACATGTAAGGAGAAAGAGATAAAAGAAATGGAAGCGAAATCAATAAAAGACAATAGTGGAATCAAGAAGTCAAGAAGCGTCCAAGGGAAAACTAGAAATATGGGAATATGTAATGGGAAAGGGTTGGTTGGTTATTATTCATATTATGCACTATTAGACTATTGCTAATATTTTTGTCATTGTGTCTGGTGGGATAATCTATTTTAATGGCTTTTGGTGAAATGGTTGTGTCTACACAATATAAATATTGTCTATAGTGGGTATTGGGACTTGGAATGTGATGTATAAGATATGATAAGAAGGATGTACTCATGGGATCATGAATTCTGAGATACTGATAATACAAGATATCGTTCAGGCCCTAAAAGATTTGCTTATGATGTGTATGACTCTGTAGTTTCTTCATTGCATGATTACTTCTGTATGGACTTGTCTATATGTTGCAAAACCTGATTAATCTGATGTTTATGTTGTCTTATAATCTTGGGAAAATAATTCTTTATATGTTAAAGCATGAATCTACATTATGTTACATCAGACTTGATGATGCATCCTCTTTGATTCACTTCACCTCACACAAGTCGCTTTTGCGTTTCAGGTGTGAGATCCTTCCCTTGCAGAAGGTTGAATATGCCAGTGTTGCTAGACTACAACGGTGTCTTTGTTAGTAACCTCCGAGAACCCTAGTCTCGAATTTTGTGATAACACCCCTCCATCTCCAACTTTAGTGACTAGTAATTGCACACCCACAACTAATTTTCATGCCAACTCAAAAAATATTACAACAACTAAAACTACTACTACTCGTGGTGTAATTTCTTTGTCAAGTGGCCACGAGGACCCAATTGTATCTACCAATACAACATCATTGATGAGTGTGAGCATCAATAGTGTCTTGATTCATATTGGAACAATGGGATCATTAATTTGTATTATTTTAGTGAGTAGCTTATAGAGGTGAAAAGTATCTAACCAGCATATACGAGGGATTTTTTTGGATATATGATGCAGGATGCACTTGTTCTTGTAACCAGAGAACATAACATTAAATAAAAGAATTACTTAGCCAAGTAAAAGATGGTGGGTAGGTGTTATATTCTTTGCATGTGTGGGGGGGGGTCCATCAAATTTGACGACTATGTGTGATAATACCCCCCTTTGCTCTTTATTTCATGTGCGTTAGGTGCTTTCCTAGGGGGGTCCCATGGGGGGGAAGGATCCCCCCCATAGTTATGCGGAGCGTGCGGGGCAGGACCCAAAATTTTTTCGCAGGCGTTTTTTTCTATTTTAGCATTTTTTTTTTTCTATTTTTAGTAGTTCTAAATTAATCTCGGATTAAGGGATTAGGGTTTTGGTAGATGCGAAATACCTAAAATATTATGTATATATTGTATTGAAAATGGTGAAATTAATAGAATGAAGAGTTGAGAGATACGACACCAAGGAATGTTGGTTTTCTCTAGGTTAAGGATTTCCAGCGTAAATCTTTGTGTACCATATGTGTGAGCCATTGATTAATTTATTTTTTTCTTAGAATCTATATGCATTGTTTTAATTCATAGGTTTAAAACTTACATGTGGTATTAGAGAATGTTTTTTTCTTTAGGGGGACTCCTTTGTTGTTGAGGGTTTGGCTCGGTCTTGATAGATCAAGTTTATCTTGGGTCTCTGATAAAATTGGGTTGACTAGGAGCTTTGCAGTGGTGATTCGTGTGTTGAAAAAGAATGGAAAGCAGTTCTAGAATCGAGATTGAGAAATTCAACAGTAAAAACATTTAGCTATGGAAGCTCAACATGGAGGACCTTTTTGTAGACAAAGAACAATGGATCGTTGTGGATCTTGGTACATGACCTACTGGTGCAAAATCTACAAGTACACAAATTACTAGTACACAAACTACTGGTACAAAAGCTACTAGTACACAAACTATTAGTACTCAATCTATTGGTATGCCACAAGAAGATTGGGATAAGATGGATAGAAGAGAAAGGAGTATGATTCAACTTTTCCTAGTTGATTCGATGTTATTGAATGTGTCAAGAGAATATACAACCAAGGTACTATGGGAAAAGTTGGGGAATTTGTATTAGTCAAAGTCCCCAATAAACAAGTTGTTTCTTCGAAAGAAGTTGTATCAACTTAGGATGGAAGATGGAGATTCTGTGATAGAGCATCTAAATTCCTTCAATACTTTGGTAATTTAAATTGGATCTATTAATATTACACTTTTAGAAGAAGATAAGTGTATTAATTTGTTATGTTATTTTCCAAACTTTTGGGATAATATGGTTGTAGCAATTGGTAGTACTACTCAATCTGCATTGAAGTATGAGGATGTGGTTCCATACTTGTTATCAGAAGATATGAGGTGGAAAAGGATGAATAGTCATAGCACATATGATTTATTTGTAAGAGTTCATCCCAATGATAGGGATACAAATAATTCTTCGGGGAGGGGGGGGGGAGATATAAATCTAAACGTAGATCTAAATACCAAGGAAAATATTTGAGGAAATGTTGGTAATGTGGTAAAGTTGGGAATTATAATAAATATTACAAGTCTAATAAATTTGATAAAGCAAAGGTATCTGATGATTCCTCTTCCACAGAGGAAAAAACCTCCATATACGAAGGAGGTGATGTTTACCTGACATCTACAAGTACACATGTAGATCGTGATGTATGGTTGATTGAATCAGGTGAATCATTTCATATTACTCCTCACAGGGAGTGGTTTAGTGAATATGAAAGTATGATGGTGGTGATGTCTTCCCAGGAGATGAATCAACAAAAAAAGTCATGGGATGTGGAAGGGTTAAGTTGTTGTTGAGAGATGGAAGGATTAGAAATATCCATGGATTTATGCATGCCCCAGATCTATCCAAGAGCCTAATATATGTAATCAAGTTGGATGATGTAGGTGTGGATACTTTATTGGGAAATAGCACTTGTAAGATGGTTAGAGGAGAAATGGTGTTGATGAGGGGAGTTCGATGTGGAAATATGTACAAGTTGTTGGGAAATACTTATACTGGTGCGTGTAACAATTCTGTTTTTCCTTAGAAGAGAAATAAAGAAGACACGATCCATATTATCCTTGGAAAGAATACCATGCTATGGAATCAAAGACCGATACATATTGGAAAAAAGGGCCTTCGAACACTACACATAAAAGGTATGGTTTAAGGTATGTCTAATTTCACCCTGGATTTTGATTTCTTTGAATATTGTATATATGCTAAACATAATCGCGTAAGATTCCCATCTGGTGCTACAAGAGCAAAGGGGATCTTAGAGTTGATACACAATTATGTGTTCAGACCTATGCTTGTTCCATCACTAGGTAAATATGTGTATTATGTTTCATTCACAGATGATGTCTCAAGGAACACATGGATTTATTTTCTTGGGAATAAATCTGAGGTATTTGATCAATTTAAATAGTTTAAGGATCTAGTAGAAAATCAGACAGAGAAGAAAAAAAAGGTGTTGAGGATAGATAATGGTGGATAATTTTGTGGGAATGAATTCAAAGAGTTCTATAAGAAGTGTGGTATATCTAGCCAAAAGACTACTCCATACACACCTCAACAGAATGGAATTGCAGAAAGGATGAACAAGACATTGATGGAAAAATCAAGGAGCATGCTCAGTGGTGTCGGGTTAGGACACATTTTTTTGGCAGAGGCAGTGTGTACTGCATGTTACCTGGTAAATAGATTACCCTCATTAGTGTTGGTGGAAAAAATTTCACATGAGGCATGTACTACTAAGAAATCATCTCTTGAACATCGCAGAGTGTTTGGTTTTGATTCTTATGTACATGTTCCAAACAAAAATAAGAGTAAGATGGATAATAAAGTTGAAAGGTGTATATTTATTGGTTATAAATATGGTATGAAAGGTTATAAGATTTGGAACCTAGAAAATAAAAATATTGTTTATAGTCGGGATGTTGTTTTTAGAGAGGTTAAAGATGTTCCCAAATAGGAATTCATACCAAGGCAAGAAGAACGTAAGAAAACAAAGTTTGAGCTGGACTATGCAAAATCTAGTATTGATGAGATCAATGAGGGAAATAAGGAAACCATAAAGGTACAATCGACCTGATTTTCATTCTATTTTTGCTTTATCTATTACTGATGATGATCCTAGAACTGTCAAGGAAGCAGTGAATTCATAGGATAGTAAACTCAGGAAGAAGGCCGCGGTTGAATAGATGGATTGCTTGGATAAGAATGAGGCACAAGATCTAGTTGAGTTTCCAAATGGAAGAAATGACATTAACAAAAAATGGGTGTTTAATAAGAAGTTGAATGTAGAAGGAAAAGTGGAGAAATACAAATCTTGGTTAGTAGAAAAAGGTTATTCCTGGGTAGAGGTAATTGACTTTGCAAAAAAAAATTCTCATGTTTCCAAGTTAACTTCTATTAGATTTCTTTTATCTATTGTTGTTTCTTTTGATTTGAAATAGAATAGATGGATGTGAAGACATCATTCCTACATGGGGATCTAGAAGAAGAAATATACATGAAGCAACCAGAAGAATTTGTAGTGAATGGAAAGAAAGATCTAGTCTGCAAGCTAAAGAAGTCAATATTTGGTCTGAAGCAATCACCGAGGATGTGGTACCAAAAGTTTGTCACATACATCCTTGGACTAGGATTTGTGAGAAACAGGGTTGATCACTGTGTATATTCCAAGAAAGTTGGTAATCACTTCATTTATGTAGTTTTGTATGCCGATGACATATTGCTGGTAGGAAATAACATGGTTGTTATCAAGGAGGTGAAATCACAACTATCCTCCAAATTTGACATGAAGGATATTGGTGTTGGTAACTTCATTATTGAATACAGATTAAAAGAGATCATGAAAATATGAAACTTTGGTTGAATCAAAGAAAATATGTTGAGACGATATTGCAAAGGTTTAATAAGAATGAAAGTAAATTGGTTAAGGTTCCTATTTTTGTAGGTGTAAATTTATATACAGATCAGTGTCCCAAGACACATGAAGAGGAAGATGACATGTCCTATGTTCCATATGCTCATGTGGTTGGCAGTTTGATGTATGCAATGGTATGTACTAGACCAAACATTGCACATGTAGTGGGAATTTTGAGCAGATACATGTCTAAACTAGAGAAGGAGCACTAGAAAATAATAAAGAGAGTTTTCAGGGTTTTCCGTGGCACTTCTAGCTATGGATTGTGCTACCAAGAAATACCAACATTGGACAGAGTGTTGGACATACATGGGATTGTTGATGCAGACTAGACTGGAGTTTTGGATCATACAATATCCACAAGTGGTTATGTGTTTAACCTATTTGGAGGAGAAATCAGTTGGATGAGAAAAAGAGAGTCTATAGTGGCACTCTCAACTAAAGAAGTTGAATACATGGCAGCCACTCATGCATGGAAGGAAGCAATATGGTTATAGATATTGTGTTTAGGTATTGGGTTGGTACAACAAGCTGTAAGATTAGATTTTGATAGTCAAAGTGAAATCTTCTTGGCAAAGAACCCAACTTATCATTCAAATACAAAGCATATTGATGTTCAGTATCACTTTGTGAGAGATATGGTTGAATACAAGAAGGTCTTGTTGGAGAAGGTAGACACTTTGAAGAATTTTGTAGGTTCATTGACAAAGTCAGTGAGCTCCGAGAAGTTCTCTCGGTGTAGAGAAACAATGGGAATTACTTCCCTAGATTGTTGACTATGTAATCATGTGACCCCCTATATGCAAATAAAATAACAAGTGGTAGAATGTTGGGTAGGTGTTGTATTCTTTGCATGTGTGTGGGCGGGTGTGTCAAATTTGACAACTGCGTCTGACTATACCCCCCTTCACTCTTTGTTTCATGCGCATCAGGCACTTTCTGAGGAGGGCCCCTAGGGGGGCAGGACCCCCCCCCCCTAGTTATGTGANGGGGGGGGCGAAAGCAGTTTTTTCTATTTTTGCATTTTTTGCTAGTCCCAAATTAAGGGATTAGGGTTTTGGTAGCTTCAAAATACCTAAAATATTATGTATACATTGCATCGTGAATGGTGAAATTAATACAACGAAGAGTTGAGAGTTGTGGCACTAAGGAAGGTTGGTTTTCTTCCGGTTAAGAGTTTCCAGCATAAGTCTCTATGTACTATATGTGTGAGCCATTGCTTAATTTTTGTTTTTCTTAGAATCTATATGCATTGATTTACTTCACAGGTTTAAAACTTACAAAATGTGTCATAAAATTGGACTCACATCCCTTGGTCATCAAAGAACTCTAATTCAAAATTCATTCTCTTCTCCTCAATCGATTTTTGCACTAGTACCAAAGTTATACTCTAATAGCAATTGAAAATAAGTACCATGATAAAAAGTGTGTAATTAATATTGCATTATTAAAAATATAAAAGAAACCTGATCAAAATTAAAACACATGTTTATGAACAACAATTTCTCACAAAACCAATCCTATGCACAAAACTTAGATTTGAATATGAATTCAACCATCAATGAATCAATACACACACACACACACACACACACACACACACACTTTACCAGTGAAATCACTGGGCGGATGG
>ML798322.1:157452-176347 GCA_009831015.1 Picea engelmannii | reverse complement strand
TTGTCCCTTTGATTTCCCGAACTCCGATTTACCGATGGCGCTGTCCTATCGGGACTTTTCCCGATGGCTCCGATCTGCGACACCCGTCCTCAACAGATGGACGGTCGTGATCTCTTCTCGCGATTTCGCGATATGTTATGTCCCGGACCTCTTGTCTCCAAGATCCGCGAAATGTCGAATCCTAGGAAACCGATGAACTCGCTTATCGGGACTTTTCCCGAAAGCTTCGATCTTTGCCACGTGTCCTTGAAGGATGGACGGCTCAGATTGCATCGGGGATTTCACTGGAAAGAAACCCGATCACTTGTTCTCAAGGATCGCGATTTCCCGAATCACGATATGCCGATGACCTTTCTTCTTCGGGACTTTTTCCAAGTCGACGGATTTGTGCCACGCGTCCAAGATAGATGGACGGTCCTGATGCGTCCTCAGGATATCGCGACTTGCGATGTTCCAAACCTCTGTCAGTTGAAACCCCGAATTCCGATACGCTGACGGTGCCCTTGATGTCCGCCACGTGTTCGGTCAAAAATGGATGGCTGATACCTTATCGGGATTTCGCGTATCGTGATTTCGCGAGTTGTGATGTCAAATTTCTTTGACAACTTGAAACCCCGAACTCCGAAATGCCGACGGGCGCTACGATGTTCGCCACGTGTCCTAACAAACGGACGGCTGAGATCTTATCGGGATTTCGCGTATCGCGATTTCGTGAGTTGCGATGTCAAATTTCTTTGACAACTTGAAACTCCGAACTCCGAAATGTCGATATGACGATGCGATGATCTGCTGCCACCTGTCCTCTGAAATGGACGGTTGTGATCATTTCGGGATTTCACGATTTCGCGTATCGGATTTTTTGGAGAGCTGATTCTTTCGCTCGTCGAACTCCCGATTCCCGATTTTACGATGGAATAGGATCTCGCCACATGTCTCTTGATGAACGGTCAAGATGACATCGGGATTTCTCAAGTGAAAAATTCTCCTGTGCACTCCGAACGACTAACCGTCGTGCATCTTCTTGCTGATCCAACGGCTGTCGGTCCTTTGCGCAAGATCTGACGGCTGAAATGCTTTCGCCTTTTCCGCGCTCTCCTCGTCCCTTCTGGACCGGTTTCCGGCCTCAGATCTGATCGCAAGATGACTCTTGCAGTCTTAATGGTTGTTCTTTGCGTGTTTGACGCGATTTTTCCCAAATTTAACGGAATTTTCTCCTGCGGAAGAAAAGATTTGTGAATCTTTCAAAGATTTGAAAGAGTTTCATGGTTTCTTCATGATCTGCTACAGTCTTTGACAGATTTGAGTTATTTTCAAAAAATCTTTAAACGATTCAGCCTTCTACTTGAATCTTTAATGAATTGAAGCGAAATCTTCAAGTTCTTTAAACTTCTTTCGTTCTGCAGTTGTTCTACGTCAATCTTTGACGGTTCTTTGAGAAAATTGTGCAGGTTTCTTCTTCTGCGATCTCTTCTTCCTCCGCTAGATTCTCACGACGATCTTTAAAGAGTATTGTAGACAGCTTTCCAAACCTTGTGAAAAGTCTGTGACGCGTGCTCTCAAGATCTGTGAGGCTCTACGCTGAGAGGATCAAGTTGCTCTCCCGACTGTGTGAAGAGGCTTCCTGCTGAAGCTCTGATACCATGATAAATTGTGAAGGACAGAGAAATGCAGAGAGAAAAGAATAGTATATTCAAATGTATGAAGAAGTACATAACAGAACTGAAGAGATGATTACAATGTAAGATGGTTGAGCTATATATGCTCAAGCAAGACAAAAATAGAAAGTACAGTTGTCCAGTACAGCTGGCAGTGTACGGTCATACTGTTGAGGGTACAATATATTTAACAAATTCTAGTATCATCACTTTATTGTTGAAAACTTGCCAACTAATTTTCATGTTGATGCATGCAACAGTAACTAAAAATAGAATGTGCATGAATGCACTTTTGCACTCTTCAGTAAACAGGCTGTGTAATTAGTGGATCCGATTGTAATCAGTTTGTTTAATGTTATATATATGAGTATACCCATAGAGGAGGTGAAGAGTAGCAATGAAGTGTAGGAGGTGTGTCAGATGATTGAGATGATGGTTGTAAGCATGTGTTTGGATGTTGTAATTCTCCCTTGAATAATAAGAATACCTATTATCATTTCCCTGTAGTTTTTTCTCCTATTGAGTTTCAGGTAAATTATTGTGTCAATTATGTGATTGTTGTTATGTTAGTTTAATCTTGGTTTTAGTTTAGTTTATGTTTCTACTGCCTAACAAGCAGTATCAATTTTAGTTTAGTGAGAGCAAAGGAGAAGAAAATCTGATCGCTGGATATCAGAGCTAGAGGAGAAGAGAATTTTGTTAGCTGGGAATCAGTTCGCGCAAAGAAGGAAGAGTGGAGCATCTCTGTCCGTGAGGAAGCCTGCATTGGTTAAATCCGGAGCCAAGGGTTCGAAGGTTTTGGACGTTTGCTGGTTCTTGAGCAGAAGAGGAGAAAAGGTTTTTATTTTTTTTATAGCAAGAAGAGGCGGCATATCTGGAAGCCTAGATTATTTCGTGTTGGAGATAGCTGTCGCGCAGAGGAAGAGAAGTCAGGTTTTTCGTGTTGGAGGAGCTGCACGATTCTGTTGTTTTTTTGCATGGAGGTAAACTCTTATGGAGGCTGTAAGGTGAAGGCAAATCTCGCACAACCGAGATTACCAAGGTCAAAATCCTGCGCGATTGTTTTTTTCTTTGGAAACGGTGGAGGTGCGATAACTAGTCATAATCCCTTAATACGCGTTTATCATGACATGAGGTATGAAAGTCGTTTATCAAAACAATCTTTATGAGGTATGAAAGTAGTCACTATGAGGTATGAAAGCCGTTTTACAAAGCACTCACGACAAACACTATGTGGAGAATTTTAACGAAACCGGGCCTATGGAATAGAGTTATCACTGCAAAATATCTCCGTCATATCCCGGTGCACATATGGATCAGATTCACCTTCAAAAGGCTTTCGAACTTGGAAAAATCTCTTATCAAGCATTTTGATTCTATTACAGTGGATCTCATGGAATCCGGGTAATGGTTTCTTAATAGAAGTGGGCAGAGACAACATCCTGGGCTTGGGGAGAAAAGTCCTTCTCTCTCCTTCTCTCCTAGCACACTTACAAGCCAAAGGTCTCATTTTCTTGAATCAATTCTGCCATCAGAACTCAGAGGGATCGTTGGGTAACTCTTGGCACAGTGGATCGGATCTTCTACTTGATCCTGAGCATTTATCTGAATGGAATGACTACATCAAGATTTTAATAGAATCGGGCCTGAGACTACAAGAGAAATCGGATTCCATTATCTGGACAGGAGGAGATGGCTCGGGCCAGCTCAATGCAAAAAATGTCTATCTAGCATTGGCAACAATCCGCTGGAAACCACTAAATGCTAGTCGGTTTGGAGGGAAGACTACCCTATGAAACTAAAACTTTTTGCATGGCTCCTGATCGAAAACAAATTATTAATGTGGGAAAAGCTACAAGCTCGTGGCTGGGAGGGCCCGAGCCGTTGTATTCTCTGCAAGTCTACCAGTGAATCCGTGCTACATGTCTTCCTTCACTGTTCCTTCTTTCAAGCGATCTGGTCAAACATAGCTACTGCGCTGAAGATCAACTCTCCTTGGATAGGTTCCAGCATTCAAGACTGTTTTCGTATTTGGTTTAAGGATAATAGAATTCATAAGTTGCTTCCCGTCCACCTCTGCTGGTAGGTTTGGAAGGCTAGAAACGAAGCAATTTTTCAAGACAGGTCTCCGTCTTTATTTAGAATATCAAACCACTTTCTTGCTGAAGCCTCTAGCACTAGTTTGATTATAAAGGCGCCGCCCTCCCTTCGACACTCTTTTGTTATCCCCACTGACAGGACAGTGGCCTGGTTCGATGGAGCCTCGCAATAAGGAGGGGATCTTTGTGGAGCTGGGGGGAAGATTGTTCTAAACCCTCACACCAACATTCGATGGACCTTGAACTGCGGACAAGGAACAAACACGAAGGCTGAACTTTTAGGTGCTTGGGCATCTCTTGTACTGGCAAAACGATACACCGAAGAGTTGTTACTGCTTGGAGACTCAAAACTTGCTATTGACTGGTTAAATGGCCTTGCTGATTTCCAGGTAGCAATCCTTGGATGCTGGAAAGAGAGAACCAAGGAAGCAGCCCTGCTATTTAGAAAAATCTCCTTCCAACACATTTTCTGAGAAGAAAACAGCGAGGCAGATTCCCTCTCAAAAATTGCTTTGAATCTTCCATCGGGCGAAATCTTCTATACAATTTGGGAGAATGGTATTGAAGGACCAGCGAACAAGATAAAACTTTGATCAGTCTTTTACAGTCTGAATCTGAAAATCTTTGACCGGGAGCGGATCATCATTGAGAATTTTGATTTGAAAGTCTTGACAGTCCAAAAGAACAGAGTTTTTCTGCATTCTGCCAGGGTTGAGCAGCCTGTTTTGATCAGTCTTTTCTATCTGAATCTGAAATTCTTTGACCGGGAGCGGATCATCATTGAGAATTTTGTGTTGATAGTCTTGACAGTCCGAAAAGAACCAAGTTTTTATGCTTTCTGCCTGGGTTGTACAGCCTGCCGTGTGATCGGTCTTTGTAAAAAAATTTATATCCTTTTGAATATAAAAGAGTATTTTTCTCGTGGAAAAAAAAAGAAAAAGTAGTCACTAATAAATGAAGTGGAGGATGGTTTTTTAAGTAAAATGTTTTAAATTATATATATATATTTTTTACCAGTCCACCATGTTTAAAAGTTCAGACCATTTTTTTTTTAATGTGAAGAAAACATCCTTTTTTTAAAACAGGGTTATATATTGGAGTAAGTTAACTAGGAAGTAAATAAGGCAAAAAAATGGGCCTGAATCGCATGGATCAAAGTTTCATTCCATTTTAAACCAACTCAAATGTTCAGAAAATTGAAAAGCGATTCGGCGAGCTTGCTAAAAAGGTAACAGGAGGGAAGATTGCTGAGTTAGCCCACTCCTTATATATATATATATATATATATATATATATATATATATATATATATATATATATATATATATATATATATATATATATATATATATATATATATATATATATATATATATTATTTTTAAGGAAGAGGGTTGAAGTTTATGATAGTCCATAAAACTTTTATAAATATATATGTGGTGTGTGGTTCAACTTTAAAATATATAATATTGTTCCTACCACAATAAGAAGCTTAGTATTATAAGTTGTTTGTTATTTGGTTTGTGCAAATGCTAAAAGTGCAGAGTTCAAAATTTGAGGTGGAGAAATTCAACTAAAAAGGTAGTTTTGGGCTATGGAAGTTCAAGATGAGGGATCTGCTAGTACAACAAGGAAACAACAACAGTGGTGATGGTAAAGTCACTGTGAAAAGAAAACAAATATTTACTTTAGAGTTGTAAAAATTATTGATTCCATGTAAATGGGCATAAGTATGTAAGACCTAAATATGCATGTGTATCATGGTTTATCATTCACCTATGAAAAGTCTAGACAAAGATTTAGGTAGATTGAATATGTGGAGGGGGCCATGTGTGTTAGGTTAACCTTGACTCAGTGAAATAGTTAATGAGTTAAATCTATTTTTTAGGTCAAAGCACGTGGTTTTTCAGGTCCATATTTTTTGGGTAGCCCGTGGTATTGTGTCCATGACCTATAAAAGGCTTGGTGAACTCCATTGTAAATGGGCTTGGAGGTAAGCAGTGAAGGTTTACTTGGCCTACTTGGCTGGATTTGGGCCAGGGAATGTTAATGTTAAGGTGGAGCACTGAGACTCCAATGTGAAGGTCCTCGAGGTGAGTGAAAATCACTTGGGGTGGTTTTGCCTGATTCGGTCAAAGTTGTTTGAATGAAAATTTTGAGGTGGAGCAGTGTGTCTGGGTTAGAAAGGTGGGTCTATAGAAAGGTTGATGTGTTGACAGGTGAATCCAATGTTTGAGGATATATGATGAAGGTAGGCGCATATCCATGGAACTTGGAAAATATTGCAAGGAAGCTAGGACCGAATAGGCATGTTCAGTAATGCAAAGTTGCAACAATAGTTGTGGATAGAAGAGGTTGTGCTATCTAGTAACCGATTCACCATCGGTTGCAAAAGAATGGAAGATTCTGGAAGAGGTATGCACATGTCATCTAGTAATTACTCAAATGTGAAATTATTTGGTTGTGATTCTTATATTTTTATCAGCATTCTAAGTAGGATCCAGATCAAACAGGTAGATCTTTGATATGGCGATGATGTTAAGGGATCCATAATGTGGGATCCTACTACCCACATAATCATCATGGAGAGAGATGCAATGTTTGATGAATCTCCTTTTTTATAAAATCAAACATAGTGAAATATGAAAGGTTCAAAGCATGACTGGTAGTAGAAGGGTATGTGGAAGGTATTGATTTCCATGAAAGTTTCTCACCAGTTGTTAAAATCTTGTTTCTATTCATGTTGGGTTAGCACTAGTTGTGTTAGTACAACTAGATGTTAAAATTGTTTTACATGGAGTTATTTGGATAAGGGGATGTATATGGAACAACCAAAACAGTTAGTTCAGAATCGCAACAGAAGATTTGTTTGCAAACTCGAGAATCATTATATGGGCTGAAGCATGCCAGGCATATGGTACAACATGTTTGATTCCTTCATGGTGAGCCAAATTTTACAAGAAGTGAGTATAACCATTAAATGTTTATGGTATATTTATTATCTTGGTGTTAAATGTTATGCTTGTATAACGCACAAGCATGTTTGAGATCAACATGGTGGCTTAGTTGGTTAGGACATTTGTTATGAAGGATATGGGAGCAGAAAAATAAATATTGGGCATGGAAATACATAGAGACAGGAAGGATGGTGAGCTTGGTTATCAAAACATAAGTATGTGGTGAAGATACTCAAGAAATTCGGTATGAATAATGTGAAACCAATAAAATCCCTTTGGATTTCCATTGTAAGTTTTCTTCAGGTTTATGTCCTAGTTGATGAAGAAGAAAATGATTATATGTCTCGAGTATCATATGCGAGTAGGGAGTTTGATGATTGCAATGGGAAATGGTTAGTATTTCACATGCAATCAGTGTTGTCAGTAGACACATGGAAAAACTAGTAAAAGAGCATGGAAATGGGTTCTTCAAACACAATAGCACAAATATCACCTATAGTGATTGTAGTGATTTAGTTTGTGGTTATGATTCATGAGATTTGGACAAGAGGAGACCTACCTCGGGTTATGTCTTGCAGGAATGCAAGGATCTATTGGGTAAGTTTGGAAAGGTACATGATGAGGTGTTTTGCGGTTGTCAAAGTGTTGTGCATTTGGCTAACAATCCATCATATCAAAATGAGACACTTGCATCAGTTTATAAAACATGTTACTGATGGAGGTAGAATGGTCAATACTGGAGAAAATCGTGCAAGCATGTTCATGTAAAAATATTGTTAGATAAGTTGTGGAGCTATGATGGTGCTTGGATTCTCTTGGCTTGCAGAAAAGGTGATGAATAAATTTGGGCATGATATATCAGGTAAATTTTTGTCAAGGTGGAGATTGTTGAAAACATGCCAACTAATTTCCATGCTGATACATGCACACAAAAGTAACTAAAAATAGAATGTGCATGCATGCACTCTCTAGTAAACAGGTTGTGTAACTGGAGGATCAGATTGTAATCAATTTGTTTAATGCTATATATGCAAGCATAACCATAGAGGTGAAGAGTAGAAATGAAGTGCACGAGGTGTGTGGGATGAGTTAGAGGATGGTTGTAAGCCTTTGTTTGGATATTGTAATTCTCCCTTGAATAATAAGAATACCAATTATCATTGCCCCGTGTATTTTTCCCGTATTGGGTTTCCACATAAATCACTATGTCAATTGTGTAATTGTTGTTGTGTCTAGTTTAATCTTGGTTTTATTTTCTTTGTTATTAGAATCTTGTTACGTTTATTCTTTCGCTACCTAACACTTTTTACTCTAGTATCATTTGTGAGGCCCTAGAGATTGAAAAACACCTCAATAAATTCAATCTTGAAGATCGTTACCAAAATTATTGCATCATCACCCTATTAATTCTCTTGTATTATTGGCGAGGCCCTTGAGATTGAAAGAAAACCTAATAACTTCAATCGTGAATATGAATACAAGCTCAGCGAGTCATGGAAACATATTATTTAATATCTGGATCACCAAACTCCATATCTAGTCATTGTTAATTTTAATGGTCGATCCTTCTCTTTTCCTCTGGTATTAATAATTCTCATTCATCCCTTCATTCTTATCAAAACTTATTCTCTCCTTACTCTTTCAACTTTTTTCCTTTAATCATGTTCCAAGATAACTCTCTTCAAGTTAAATTATGTATATTTTCACAGTTCCTATAATTTTGTTTGTAATTTTGGAAATAAACTATGAATGGATTTTTTGAAATGTTTTCAGTTATCATTATACTCACCTTCAATTAAGGGTTTAATCTCATTTATTATTTTCACCTTTTTCTAATTTGTTGTCTCGTTTCTTCTTCCTCGTCAATCACTTAATTATTGATTGTTTCCTTCTCTTGGTCAAAATCAGTCACCTTGATGTTAATTCAATTTAAATAATCTTATTCTATTCTTATTCACAAAGTTCATATATTGATTCACTCCATCTCTTAGTCATAATCTATTTATAGCATCCACTTGATATTAATTTTATTTTATTTCACCCCCTTTTCACCTGATATATATATTCTCGAGCATACTCTTTTCTAATCAGTAAGCTTGAGGATGGGTGGAGTGTCCACTCAACACTTTGGACGTTTCAAAATTTTTTACACTGTTTATTTCCATAAATTCTTCAACAACAACATTAAAAGTGATTGGATCTAGGTATGATTTTTGGTTTTAGAGCAACCAAAAGGAGTTTATGACAGAGTTACTGAAGAAATTTGGCAAAAAATCAAATTTGTTAGACATATGCTTGGTTTTAATTGCCACAAATAAATTTTGGTGGGGATACCAATTATAAACATAGCGCATTGTGGATCTCTAAAAGATGGAGCTCTTCTCCCTAGCTCATATTATAATAATGTCCAACAAGGAGATGCGAGTCAAGTTTAGAAACAAAGATGAATATGTTGAGGGATGATAGATATAGAACCTTTGCCATAAGGATGAAGTGGAGAATCCTAGATAAGAAAAGGAGACATTGTGCATCAAGGAAAAGTAGGCCACAGAAAATGAAGGCCGCTAGAAAAAAAAAGTCGAAGAGGTCACTGCAATTCTCAAAAGAGTAAAGAAATAGGTTGTAAACAATCATGATAGAGAGGTGGAGGTCCAGGATGAGACTTCTAGGGCATAAAATGAATTGTAAATTTTTTTTGAATAGGTTCTCCCCATCTACATGAAGCTTTTGAGATCACCCAATATCCTAATACCATTATCACCAACGTGATCACAACCCTACACTAGATAGCCTAAAATAAGAAGGGGTTGTTATAATTAGTGGAGGAAAAGTAAAGGTAGGAAAAAATGAATATGTAAGATGTAATACTCCTAGGATGAACCCCGATATGTAGTTGTACACATAGGTTGGCGAGCCAATATATTTTTGAGCCTAAGTGCCATTGTACATATTTTTGGTCGCCATTGAGATTTTTATAATATGTATCATGCATATTATTAATAAAATATATCGTTGTTGTAAAGTAATTAGATGAAAGAGTGTGGGAAACTTAGAACTCCACTAGAGGAAAGGGGGGCTATGGATCTAAGACTAAGAGATAAGCCAAGGGGAATTAAGTCAATGAAATATTATTTTAATATATTTATTAAGATCCAAATCTTGAGATATCTTAGTCTAAGTTCCAAGAATGGGGAATGTATACCAAGTGGAGCTCATGAAGTTTCATCATGACAAGTGTCTATATGGGGACATGCATATATATTGGGAAACTTAGTGTATTTTCTCATCATCTCATCATTCTTGGGGGATTTACTCTTACACTCTATCGTTCTGTGATATTCATTCACAAATATTTTCATCATTCCCTAATCATTGTAACCTTTGTTTCTTACCATGGGTATGTGTTGAAAGCCCTACATATTTTCACCTTTTAAAGCATCAAATAATAAATTATGTAGCTGCCTACCCGGGGTCATATGGTTATTGTTTTTCATAAGCAATTTTTGAAACTGTGAATATGATGTTTTGGTTATTCCTAGTGTTTTCCTTTTTTCGTTTTCATGCTTTGTTCACGACTGAAAGCATGAATGAAGCATTAAAACCTATGATTGTATTACTGTTTTATCTAAAGTTTATGAAAGGTAGATGTCTCTACAGTTTTTGTTAATAAAGGTTTTGTTTTCTGCTATAAAGCTCATCTTGTTTATTGCTTTAAACTGGCTCCTCAATTGTGAAGTGTGCTTTGAATTGTTATTTGAAACACCAAGGATCCATTGAAATTAAAATATGATATATATCTTTGTGGCTCTTGGTCATACCTATCCTTGTCACTACACTTTGGTTCACAAAAAATTTCCTCTCCTAAAATTTAGAAACCAACTCCACCTTGTTGTGTAATGATAAATTTTTAATGAACATGGTCGTGGCCTGTACACTGTGGGAGGTGGCAGTCCGACAACTATAATCCCATAATTTCGAGCTAAGTCTCGGGTTTTGTATGTACTCTTGGCATTCATTTTGCAAAAATCCTTTCATTTTGTATTGCAGAACCTCTTTTGATACACACTAGGGTATTGATGAGTTTTGGGTCTGAAATTTCGCTCTTGTCTTCTCCTAGAAACCCTCCATACTCACTATGTTTTTATGTCTGCCTTATGAATCCTCATGGCCTCGGTCGTAAGGATTGAACCCAATGGCTCGCAAAACCTGTGCCTATGTGATGATTCAAGGGAGGACCTTAAGGGTCAAGGCTAGCTCGAATTTCTTGAGAAAGTATAGGGTTTTAACTTGCAAACTGCCCAGGAATTTTCCCTTTCTTTTGATGGTTGCCGAGCCAAAGTAGGAGGCATTCAGGCCGAGGTCACAGAGAAATTTTTAGGACAAGCGACAGGTCTTCCACTGAGCGGGAAGAAATGGTTTAAAAATGCAAAGGTTGAGGAGGTACCGTGGAGCCTGTTCTTCACCTCTAGGAAAATCAACTGTTGTGATAAAGGTATGCCTGTATCCTTGTTGAAAACTCAGTGGCATGGTTTGCTAGCAATCTTGAGATAATCTGTGACATGCGAGGGTATCTTTGGTCTTGTTTTCCTGTATCACATATGTTTGTTGATGAATTTAATTGGGTTTCAGTTAAATATGCCCTATTATTTATTGAGAATCATGTATAAGATGGCGAAAAGGTATAAGGGATAGCGTTTAAATTCAAGTCTGTTTCATCACGGTTTGATAAAGACATTGTTGGTTCATCAACTAAAGTTGAAAAATGATAATTGGGATGCCTTCCTAACCCAAAATGGTTTTGTTACATCCAGTACCGTAGAGGTTGATAAACCTATGATGGAAGAAACCATAGCCCCTGCCACTGACAGAGCAGTTCCTCCATCTACAGAAGCCTATGTTACAACCATCCTCAGTGAACCTATGCTCAACCAAACAAACGCTGCACCAACAACCTTTGAATTGCATAGCCATGAACAACACGCCTATCCTAACACCTCTTCTAAGAACACAAACAAGCCTTCATACAAACCGTCTAAGGGTGACGTGGATATAGGGTTTAAAAATAAAAGGGTAGGTTGGTTAATCTCAAGAAGACTGTGAAATAAGTCAAACTCTCATGTGAGCTCGATCAAAATGATCGAGGTCCATGAGAGCTCCAATTATGAGATCGAGAGATTCTTGGCCGAAGAAGACCCTCCTTGCCTCAAGCCAGATCTCGATCAGGCTTATAATTTCATAGACAATTTGCCACCCTGCCTGAAGGACAGTCAAAGATTTCCAGGTATCAAGTTTGATAAGAAACCCACAGGCAATAGTGGAGACGTCCTAGCACATGACCATGGATATTCTCAAACATCTATCACATATTCATGGTGTGAAGTTTGTCTGTTTTGGATCGATAAATTTTACGCGGACATACCTACTCTTCAATTGTGAAACAAAACCCTCACTACTCAGATCGTCTCATTAAAGGATGAAAATCATAGGTTAAAGTTAGGTGTTCAAAGGCAAGATAAACGTTTGAAAAGGACTGGGAATATAATAGTTAAGAATGCTAAGAGTGTCACAGTAGTGGTCAATTCTGAGATTCTGTGAATCAAATTTAGCATGCAGTTATAAGGTAAAGATTTATTTGATTTCCTTAGTTGTATTTTATTCATTTTTCCTATTTTTATAGATTTAATTATATTTTTTTTGTTAAAATAAAACTAGCTACAGAATCAACTGATTCTATAGCCAGTTCATCTTCATTCGAATTTGTGGTAATTATTGGTTTTAATAATATCTAAACTTCTTTGTTTTCTTTTTTTCTCTCATGATATCATGTAACTGATGATGATCTGATGATATGGACTATTGTTGAGCCTATTAGCCATTTCTTTGGCCCTTTTTTGGGAAACAAAAAGAAGTTTGTCTCAGTTATGAGAGATATAGTGTGATATGGAGTGGTTACATCACCCTCTATTTTGTAGTTAATAAATCATTTTTAAAGATTTGTTCTTATCCCACAAGATGAGATGTTTATCTTTTTTAAACTCTTTAAATACTTATAATCTTTTGCAATCAAGGGCATCTTAGCCTGGTGTTACACGTCAAAATTACTCAACTGGATAAGTGTCGCATACCCCTCTCAATTGTCGTAAGTGTCGCATCTTCCTTACAACTTTCGCAAGTGTCGCAAGTTGTTCACAAGTGTCGAAAACATCATTCAAGCATACTGCCATAATGATGAAACTAAGGAGGCACTTAAAACATCTCATGTACTTTGTTTGGAGAAGGAGAACTGGTTAACTGAAGTCAAGAGACTCTTGACACCTGAAAAGAGCTCTAAAACAATGGTTTTGAGGGTGAGCGCTCCCTTATATTAGCCTTAGGAGCGTTGGCGCCCCCCTACAAGGCTTCAGGGAGTGTTATAACGCTCTCCTGCCCTTTTGAAGGAGAACTACTCACTTTTGGAGCGCTGGCGCTTCCCTTAAGCTTCTCAGGGAGCGCTACAACGCTCTGATACCCATTTTGCAGGAGCACTGCCTAATCTGAGGCAGTAGTTGGCCCATTGAGGAGAATAAGGGGAGGATCTTTCAAGATTAAAAGGCAGTTGCATTTGAATTCTTGGTTTCATTAGGAGATCCATGATCTAAGGAAGAGGATCCCCAACTTGTTCTAAAGATAACTCAAGACGTTAAGGTCCTCTTAACCTATATAAGCAAGCTTTATGATGGTGGAAGGGGGTGAATAATTATTGCATGAAACCTATGATCTCATGGGAAACACACAATCAGCGAAAGGAGAGTGATCAGTGAAGATGTTGTCATCCAGGTTGTGGATCTTTCGAGTAAGGGTTAGATGAAGAGGACCCGACAAAGTTGTCGCATTCGCATAAACGATTGTAAGTACGGTTGTCATTATTCTCATTAATATGACACGCTTGACCTGTTTCTTTCTAGTTTGTGTCTAGTGTTACATGAACTTATCTTTGATAGATAGATCTGTTTTCAAGCTAACATCAATAGAGTAGGAAGTGGTCGTATTTTGTTTGTCTACAAGACTCAACGAGGAGCAAAGCATTGGAGCACAACTCGGAGCATACAGGGACAAACGTCGATAAAGAGGTACTTCTGTTCTCCTTCTTTCTCATGTGTTAGTTTAGATAGATTTGAAAGGAAGTCAGTGTCCACGTTAATCATTTTCTGTCTTAGAGTTAGGGTCAAGCTCTTAGAGGCGATCTACCTGTCCGCAGGGAGATTTTCCTACAACAGAAACTGGCGACTCCACAACAACAATCTTTGGTTGCAAAAACCCCCACGTCGGGGGGCAGTTCCAACCAACCCCATGATGAGGCCTCGACAAGTTCCCACATTTACATGTTTAACGGGGTTAATCTAACCACTCGCTCTGCGACATATGACACACCAGTTAAACCCGATAAGCCAAAGATCGCTAACGGTTCTTCGCTGGACCCATTTCCATCCTCTGCCAATCCTCTGTCTGTTATCCCTCCATCCGGGCCACTCCAGATTGAGAAACCGTCTTTTGACTCTATCTTACGCCCTCCTAAGAGCACCATCCGGAAATCCACTTTCAATCCTAACTCACGGGCTGCCCAAAATTACAATATTGTAGAAGATTTGGCTCAAGCACCGTGTGCTATGTCCACCTTGGAAGTTCTACAACATTGTCCCAGCCAACGTAGAATGCTCTTAGTCGCTATCGGTGCTTTTGATCCTGAGTCATCAAACAACCTCACGTTTAATCTAGACGACCATCAACCACGACTCTCCCACCATCTAGCTTTCCAAATCGATGTTGTTGTTCACAATCAACAAATCCACCGAACTATCCTGGATGAGGGAGCCTCTACCTGTGTCATGTCTCTAGCTTGTTGGAAAGGCTTCAAATCACCCACCCTTAACAAATCCCCTATGATGTTATGCGCTTTCTATGGACGAGGTTTTTATCCTCACGGATTATTGCAATCCTTAGCCGTTCAGTTGGGCGGAAAAACCGTTACCGTTGACGTCGAGGTGGTTGATGCTCCCCTCAATTACAACCTATTACTCGGAAGAAGTTGGTTCTACGCTTTGACTGTCGTCACCTCGTCGGTGTTCTGATGTGTACAATTTCCCCATCAAGGCAAAATTGTCACCGTCGATCATCTTGATTTCTGTACACCCGACGCTCGCATCCTTGCCACCAACAACATTCCTTTTTTGGGAGACCACGTAGTTATGTATGAAAGCGTTGGTGTTGGCTTATTGAAAGATTCTAGCCTTATGGGTACTTTCCCTTCACCACTTCCACCTACTGCACATCATATTGTTGTTGTCAATATGGTCTCAACTATGCCTTATCAATCCTTGGAATCATCTGACCCTTGGATTGTGCCTAGTCCTTTGGAATTCGATGTGCTCAGTGACACTATGCCACTCAACCCAGTCGAGGCCACATACGTAGCTATCCAATCTGCCTCTCCCTCTTCCAACAATTCACATTCATTGTCATCCGATGCCTTTTCGATGCCCTCATGGTTGGATTCCCTATCATCTGTCGTTGATTACATTTCCCACATTTTCCCTTCGGACGAATCGATTATGAAGATGCTCAGCATCGACGACTTACCTTGGGATGATAACCATCATCGATCCTCTTTTCTTCTGCCGTTGGAAGAAATTCGTGGAGACACACACTCTTTCTTCACATTTGACGCTACCCATGCTCTGCAATCTCCTATCCTCACACAAGATACCCTCTCTGAGGGGAAAATGAGTAACATCTCTACTACGATCATGATCGACATTTCGATCAAAGAAGGTGTCGTGGAAAACATTAATCTAGGTGCTAATTGCACACCCGATGAAGTGGTCTCTTACACCGCTTTGTTTAAAGAATTATGTGATGTCTTCGCATGGAGATACGAGGAAATTTCGTGGATCGACCCTTCAATCGTCATACATGAAATCAAAACTTACCCTGACGCAAAACCGGTTCGACAGAAACTTCGCCCGGTTCATCCCAAGAAAATCGCAGTTATAAAGGCGGAAGTTGAAAAACTTCTAAAATCTGGCTTCATCTATCCCGTCCCTTTAACTGAATGGGTTTCCAACCTTGTTCTGGTTGCCAAGAAACAAGGGACCATCCATGTTTGCGTCGACTATCGATGTCTCAACAAAGCTTGTCCCAAGGACAACTACCCTACGCCCTTCATCAATCAAATCATCGACAATTGCGCAAGGAGTGTAATCTTCTCTTTCATGGATGGCTTTTCTGGATATAACCAGATTGAAATCTTGCCTGTGGATCAACACAAGACAACCTTCATTTGTCCTTGGGGTACTTTCGCTTACCGAAAGCTACCTTTTGGCCTTAAAAATGCCGGGGCTACTTTCCAGCAAGCCATGTCGTATTCTTTTCATGACATCAAACATATAGCAGAACCATATCTTGACGATTTACCCGCCCATTCGCTAAATCGATCCGATCACATTGATCATTTATGGGCAATTTTCCTTCGATGTAGGTTCTACCGTATTCATCTGAACCCACACAAATGCATTTTCCCTGTCTAATCCGGTTGACTCCTCGGTTTCATTGTCTCTGAAGACGGGATCAGGTTGGATCCCTTAAATATTAAGGCCATCTTAGCCTTACCTCCACCTACCAATTTAACCCAGCTCCAAAGTTTGCAAGGCAAAGAAAACTTTCTTCATCGTTTCATCTGCAACTATGCCGATATCACTAAAGGATTTATGCGGTTACTACAAAAGAACATCCCTTTCATCAGGTATGCAACCACCCAATGGTCATTCGATGCTCTCAAGCACGCTTTGACCCATGCACCTTTGTTACATCCCCCTGAATATACAAAGGATTATATCCTTTACTTGGCCGCTTCTACTTCCATTATTACAATGGTGTTAGTTCAAGAAGACCCCAATGGCGAAGAACATGTGATTTATTATCTGAGCAAGAGTTTATCTAGACCCGAGCTCAAATATTCGCATGTTGAGAAACTGGCTCTGGCAGCTATCATCGCTGTCCAAAGGTTACGCCACTACATCTTGTTACGCACCACCATGGTAATCGCAGACTCCAACCCTATGTACCATGTCTTGACACGTCAAGTACTTGGGGGCAAATATTCAAAATGGATCGTTATTCTTCAATAATTTGATCTGGAGTTTACAAAGGCCAAAGCCAAAAAATCCCTGGTGTTTTCTGAGCTCATTTGCGCTCTCCCTCGTGCCGATGAAAACATTGAACCTAGAGATTCTCTCCCTGATGAATCTCTCTTCCTCATCAGCACCTCTGATCCTTGGTACGGAGACATTCTCCTCTACCTTCAAACCCAACGTTTTCATCCCAACATCTCTCGCGAAGAGCGTCGATGCATACGTCACCACGTCCGCCGTTATCTCATCATCGATGACACCTTATATCGCCGAGGTATTGACAACATCCTCCGACGATGTTTGATTCACGAAGAGGCTGAACACATTTTGAACGATTGTCACCTTGCTTCCTGTGGTGGTCACCTTTCCGGGATGGCCATAGCCCAAAAAATCCTACGTGCCGGCTACTTTTGGCCCTCGATTTTTAAAGATTGCATCGAGGCTGTCAAAAAATGCCCACCCTGCCAAATATTTAACAAGAAGGCATGCACCCACCCCACTGCGCTGCACCCTATTATCGCCATCAACCCCTTTGCCAAATGGGGTATCGATTTCATGCAGTGTAAGCCTACCTCAGCCGGGGGGCACGGTTACATCATCGTCGCCGTCAATTACTTCACCAAATGGGATGAGGAAATGCCTACCTTCCTAAATGATGGTCGTACTGCAGCTCTATTTCTTTTCAACCACATCATAACTCGTTTTTGTGTACCACATGCCATTGTCACTGACCATGGTGCACACTTCAAAAACCAAATGATGAGCGAGTTACATGTCAAATTGGGTTTTCGCCATGAAAACTCATCCCCTTACTACCCTCAAGAAAACAGACAAGTTGAGGCTATCAACAAAGTCCTAAAGACCATGATCCAACGCATGGTGGGGGAAAACAAGACATTGTGGCATTTACAACTGTTCTCCGCTCTCTGGGCCTATTGTACTTCTGCGAAAACTTCAACTAGATTCACTCCTTTCCAGTTGGTCTATGGCATTGAAGCCGTCCTACCAATCGAGTGTGAGATTCCATCACTCAAACTCAAAATCGAACTCCTACTCCATACTTCTGCTGAAGAAGAACGATTCTTGTATATATCCAAATTGGACGAAACACGTCGCGATGCTGCTCTCACCAATGAGGCACATCAGAAACGAATTAAGAGTCAATATGAAAAATCCGTCCACCCTCGAACTTTTGCAGAAGGAGACTTAGTCCTCGTTTACGACCAAGCTCACGATAAATTGGGAATAGGAAAATTAGAGCCTATGTGGCACGGTCCTTACATCGTGAAACGTGTTCTACATAAAGGTGCCTACGAATTAGTTGATCATGATGGAATTTCCCCGGGAGAGCCCCGAAATGGGCTTTACCTTAAAAAGTACTATGCCTAGATCACCTAGCATCTGTACTTTGTACATTATTGTATTTTAGTTTGGTGTGTCTATTTCTTTCACATGCTCGAGTCTTTACCATTGCCACTCATGACTGTGCCTATGTTTTCATGCGCAGATGACATCTTCCTTTCCTATCTTTTTTTTGCGGATGGTGCTAGCCAACATACTTGGAACATTGCTTCGGCAACATGGGTTATTTACCTGTTTGATGAGGTGGTGAGTTCAGGAGGCATCTGCTTAGGACCAACAACCAACAATATGGCAGAATATCACGCTGTCATCGGACTATTGACCCAAGTCTCCTCCCTAGGTATCTCCCATATCGTTGTATACTTAGACTCCTAACTCATGGTTTATCAACTCAACCATATCTACGCTATCCGTAGTCCTATCCTACTACGTCTACACTTACAAGTTCACCGTCTTGAACGAATGTTCGATTACATTGAATATAGACACATTCCAAGAGAACTTAATCGTGTTTCAGATTCATTAGCTAATTATATCATGGATCGGTATCTTGCCCACATATAAGATTTAAGCAAAACTATACATTACATGTAAATTAAAACACGTCACAGACATCATCATGTACAAATCATTGGCATCATAAAAACTCGAAATTG
>ML798322.1:140779-157402 GCA_009831015.1 Picea engelmannii | reverse complement strand
TATATATATATATATATATATATATATATATATATATATGGCGTGACTGAAATGTTTGTATTACATCAAAAAAGTATGTAGAAGAGCAAAATATTGGGTCTTTCCACCCATACAACGTCGCCTGACAAGGCATACAAAAAATATGATCACCGTAGAGACTCTAATCTCCCTGCACTACATTGTGATGTGAGTAACACACCACCGCATGCACTACGTGCCTCAATAGAGAATTGATATTCTCCGGTACTCCCACAATGTGCCGCTGCAGATGTAAAGGCACTTCTCCCCTCCACAAAGGAGGAATGCCCATCATAAGGCCTTGGAGGTTTCTCTCAACCTCCTGGAGACCCATCACTGGTTCTGTTGGATCTGCTGCAACTGGGACGCCCCCACGACGTCCTGGTACCAGTACATCAGCCGGACGCACTACTCCCTTGTTTGCATGTTGCAAACAATACATATGTTAGAACTCTTCTACATGCCCAAAAAATATATATATACATCAAAAACTTTAAAAACAAAAACTAGACAAGGTATGGCTCAGTCTCTTACCTGACTCATCCCAGTCTTCCCCCATGGGAAAAATCAAATCCATGCTCCTAAGGAAGTCTACCTCGGCATAAGGGAAGTCCTCTATCCAAATATACTGTCGTCTCATCCAAGCAAAGAAATCGCCATTGAAATGGAACTCTGACTCCGACACTAGCCTTGGAGATAGACTAGTCCACCTCTCCATCCTCGGTTCATCCACTGGTCGCACCGCCAGTGCTATCTGAGGCTGCATCTGGGAGATGCGCTCTAGAAAAAACAAGACCAAAAATGAGCTATAACCAAATTGCTTCTGACCAGTCCTGTACCGTGAAATCTGTTCCTTCATGTTTCGAAGGAACACTGCACTCCAGTTGAACATTCTTGGTTCCAAACACTGAACACCGTAAACCACCTGCGATCTTGATGCCAGGTGAGCGCTAGTTTTGCCTGTCACGCTCGTGATAGCAATCAATATAGACCGAAGTGGCAAATCTCGAATATCCTTGATAGGGATTCTACCCCCTACCAGCCTTGCTCCTGGGATTCAGTGGCGTGCCAGATACATGTCCACTTGTTCAGGTAGCACTCTCTACCCGGAGAACAATATGGGGACCCCTCTTTTCGAGAGGCCGGTCAAAAAGTACACGTCTTCTAACTCAATGGTTAAAAGTTGTGTGCCAATTCGGAATCCTTGTTTTGCAACATCCCAGAGGCCAATCATATGCTCGAGCAATAAAATCTCTTTCTTCATTTTTTGCAACTTGAAGAATTTGAGAAAACCGCAAGCTCCCAAAGAAGCTCGTGTGCGAGGACTCTGCAAGGTGGCTAAGTCATCCATCTCATGTTCCCTCTCTTTCCACTCAATCATGGTCGCCGAAGTTATCTACAAAACAAAGAAATCAAGAAATCCGTTATTTCCACGTTTTGGCAATTTCGACAATTTTCAAAAAAAATTTAAAACATGAAATAAGATGCCCACATCATTTAAAAATAACCACACACTCTTTATAACCACCACACTCTCTCTTAAGCATTTAACATTCGTCAAACAATGATAAAAATGCTTAAAAAGATCAAAACAATTTTATGGTTGCGTGGGCGTGCGTGGGGGTTTTCTCATGGATTCTTTGCTAAAAAACGACCTATCTAATTGACTTCTAGGGCGTTGGCATCTTAACCATCCTTTCCTAGAACGTTTTTGCAAAACAAATCCCATTTTTCCATTGATTTTCAAAGAGGCCGATTTGGTTCTAATTGGGGCAACTTAGGGCTTCATATTTTAAAATAAATGATGCTATGAAAATGAATACTAAGACATCCAATTGAAAGAGAAAGAGATGGACACCTACCTGGTCTGAACGGCAAGCAAAATGGTGAATCGTAGCTCCGGCAGCGAGCAAAACAAGATCCACTTCAAAAAGAGATTCTCCACTACTCCAAAATCCTTGTGCAAAATGAAATGGTAAATGAAATTTCAATCAATTGTTATTTATAAATTTTCATTTTTCATAAGGTATAGTTATTTTTGGGTTTCTCTAATGACATAATGGCTTTACTAAACCCTGGTTTGTAGTTTTGGCATTGGCATCACAGGTTTCCCGACAATTCTGATGGATTATCTACCTTGTCACATTTATGAGCATAGTCTTAGTTCGTTCTCGAGCTTGATAATATGAGAATGTAACCGGGTAAAATTTTATCCCTTTTTTGGACCCGTATAGATAACAAACAAACGAAAAAGGAACCCCCCTGGAGTCTACTTTAAACCCTTTTCAGACTCTCTAAATATGAAAAGATTGTCGAGTAACCTTGCTTCCTTTCACACTCGTTAAAAGGTCAGAAAGGGCGTCTTTCAAGCGATAGTTTAACCCTTTTTTGGTCTCATTGGACTACTGTACGAAAAAGGAACTAAGAGAGTTCTCTTTTAAGTGTTTTTCCAAACTCTATAATCCTGAAAAACCTTCGAGTTTTCTGTCTTTGGACTCGTTAAAGAACACATCGACAGGCCCATATGGGACCGATCCCTTATTTCTTCCGGTTCATTAAACAAAGGAAGAGGAACTTACCGAAGGTAAGTTATATCGAGCATGTGTTATCCTCTTTGAGCTCATTAAATCAAAAAGAGGTACTCATCTATCTAGATGGGGGAAAAAATTGAAAGGAGCAAGCCAAGCAGTCTCTTGAGAACATCATCAAACACTTCTTAGAGCCGCCCTTGAACACGACACTTTGTCATTTGCACATATCATAATCTGCTGAACCTATGCACTGAGCCAATCCTTCGAGTTCCTTTCACTCCTTTGGGTCACCCGATGCAAGTCATAGTACCCACTGCATAGTTTGGTCCATGTCATGTTTCGCTGTCGTGCCTCAATGTTCAAGGGAAGTATCTGCCTCGAGAGTCAGCCATCCCAAATATCTTGCCTCAAAACCTGTGTCATTCCATGTCCATTTGATCTGCCAATTACATCTCCATGTCCGTTTCGTGTCGTTGATGGGGGATACATCAAGGCCCTCCCTCGACGAGTCTATTCCTGTCGACTCCAACACATTATCAAGGAATTAGACTTAGAAACCAGTTAGTACTTTGGGACCTGCATGCCTCAATGGCAGGCCTCCTCACATTCGACAGTGGGTTTACATCATTGACCCCTGATCATATGATTCCACGGATGTTCGACCTTAGCTCATCTATTCACATTCGTTGGAATGTACTAGGGTACCTTGGGAATCATCGACATTAACGGTGATCTCCCTCGCACTTGTTAACGGTTCACACCATTGACCGGTAATCAAGTGGTTTCTGCCATGTTCGACATCAAGACATCTACTCACATGGTCAGATTCGTACCATATTGGGATTGGTAAGAAGACTCTGGGTTGAGCGATCACTTTGATATATGCTTTCCCCAGGCTACGAAGGAATTTCTATTGGACAAAGAACACATACACTATCACATAGATCCACTTTGTATTGGTCGTGGCTATGTCTTGTCATCTCGTAGATCCACTATGTATTCTTCGTGGCTACGATCAGTCCGAGTCATCAGAGTATAGATCCAAATTGTATCTTCAGTGGCTATACCTTCTTGTCAATACAATTATGGATCTGCAGTGTATTTTATGGTGGCCATATCTCGCAAGTCTTGATCACCCAAGCATAGGTATGCCTGCCTTAGGTTTTGAAACATGTCATGATATTTGTTGGATGTTTGTGTTTAGCTTCCGTCAGGTTCTCTGAGTCTATACCCTTTCTTGAATGTCTACAAAGTATTTCAGTCATCAGTTCGCATCTTCTAACTTCATACTTTGGGGGGCATTCTGTTACATGTCAAAATTACTCAACTGGATAAGTGTCACATACCCCTCTCAATTGTCGTAAGTGTCACATCTTCCTTACAAATTTCGCAAGTGTCACAAGTTGTTCACAAGTGTCGAAAACATAATTCAAGCATACTGCCATAATGACAACACTAAGGAGGCGCTTAAAACATCTCATGTACTTGGTTTGGAGAAGGAGAACTAGTTAACTGAAGTCAAGAGACTCTTGACACCTGAAAAGATCTCTAAAACAATGGTTTTGAGGGTGAGCGCTCCCTTATATCAGCCTTAGGAGCGATGGAGCCCTCCTACAAGGCTTCAGGGAGAGTTATAACGCTCTCCTTCCCTTCTGAAGGATGGCTACTCACTTTTGGAGCGCTAGCGCTTCCCTTAAGCTTCTCAGGGAGCGCTACAATGCTCTGATACCCCTTTTGCAGGAGCGTTGCCTAATCTGAGGCAATAGTTAGCCCGTTGAGGAGAATAAGGGGAGGATCTTTCAAGAATAGAAGGCAGTTTCATTCGAATTCTTGGTTTCATCAGGAGATCCTTGATCTAAGGAAGAGGATCCCCAACTTGTTCTAAAGATAACTCAATAGGTTAATATCCTCTTAACCTATATAAGAAAGCTCTATGATGGTGGAAGGGGGGGGAGAATTATTGCATGAAACCTATGATCTCATAGGAAACACACAATCAGCCAAAGGAGAGTGATTAGTGAAGTTGTTGTCATCCAGGTTGTGGATCTTTCGAGCAAGGGTTAGACGAAGAGGACCCGACGAAGCTGTCGCATTCGCATCTACGATTGTAAGTACTGTTGTCGTTATTCTCATTAATATGACACGCTTGGCCTGTTTCTTTCTAATTTGTGTCTAGTGTTACATGAACTTATCTTTGATAGATAGATCTGTTTTCAAGCTAACATCAATAGAGTAGGAAGTGGTCGTATTTTGTTTGTCTACAGGATTCAGCGAGGAGCAAAGCATTGGAGCGCAACTCGGAGCGTACAGGGACAAACATCGATAAAGAGGTACTTTTGTTCTCCTTCCTTCTCATGTGTTAGTTTAGATAGATTTGAAAGGAAGTCAGTGTCCACATTAAGCATTTTATGTCTTAGAGTTAGGGTCAAGCTCTTAGAGGCGATCTACCTGTCCGCAGGGAGATTTTCCTACAACACCTGGAGCAGAAGATGGACTTTTAATTTGCAGAATTTAATGAAACAACAGTACACATTACAACTTTAGCTTCTTGTGGATGGTGTCTTTGTTTAAGTTCTGTTTATTCTAATATGAAAATAGGTTATCGACAGCTTTAGTCTTCCTCATCTATTGTGTTGTTGGAATAATTCCTGTGTAAATGTTGTCTATATGTGATGCTTCAGATATTATATAGGGTGATCATCTATTCAACTCAAATGATGAGATTTATCTTTAATTCTATGTTGAATTTTTAAATGAAAAATTCTTACAATAAGATTTATCTCACTGTAATTGCTTGTAAATAATAAGATCACTGTGACTATTTGTATCATGCGTTCTGTTATTGAAACTCAGTTTGCAACACATTGTTTTGTATTTATTCAGAAAAATCTTAAGTTTTGTTGCAAGTTTCCCTCTTCGACAAAGTCGCTGGATATTCTCTATCATACAAATGTCTGGATACATAGCATTAACTTACTAACAGGTTAGATCATCTATTTTCCTTTTCTTTCACTACTCATCACTGGAACACAGATGTATGGTTTGGCTTTTGACTATCCATGTGTTTTGTTTCATAGCATTTGTTCTTATTAATCCTTTTGAGTTATAAAGAAAAAATACAAAAAATATTTTATGTGTTTTCTTTATCTTCTTTTGCAAAGCAATCATTTATCACATAGAGTTTAGCAAGTTTAGATCAAAACTTGCAGTTTGTAAATAATGTATGTATAAAAGTAATCATTTTTTTTGTTTAAATATTCTTATTACAGTTGCATTATAATATATGTACACACACACACACATATATATATACTAATTTAGTGATTAGTTATTATTTATTTTCTTTCATTTCGCCTCTTTTAGGATTCTTAGATTGGCCAACAGAGCCATTAAACCCATCAGAGCAAGTTGTATCAAACGGATTGGGTTATTTAGACAACCCCGGACCAAACTTGTTATTCCAATTGACGGACGGTCATTTTCACCCATCAACAAATGGCGCTAAAAGGAGAGCCTGAAAATGATTGATGGCACGTGGAGGTCGCAAGACTCCTCCCCCACACACTTGCTTCCCTATAGTAACAAGAAGTCATTCTGACGACAATGTTACTTCTCAAATAGCAACCTCCTCAAACGAAAATCCATAGATTACCATTGAGCCAGTAACACCAAACCCCCCAGGGTCCGACGTACAAGAAATTGTTCGTCAGCCACTTCTAAGGACACATGGTGCTTTGGCCCGTATCAGACAACCGGATCGGCCACTGAACCAACCTCTAGATTTCTCTGATATCAAAGAGAAACTTGAAGGCACTGGTCTTCTCCTAAACCCTACAGATCTAGATCACATCCTCACTCCAGCAGCTGAAGGATATGGTATCCCACCTTCACCACCTCCTTCATCCCCTTCCTCTTCGGGAGAGGAGTCATCCGATGAAGGTAGTTCTTCATCTCAGCCTTCGACACCACCTACGCCCATGGAAAATCCAAACAATCCCGCCAGACCCTAACTTGATCAAGATGTTGTGGCCATACCTGGACCCCAACACCCTTTGCCTAAACATCCGGAGAAATGGCTCCCTAAATTCGATCCAGACTCTAAGTAAATTGTCGAGGATCACATAAAAAAATTCATGCTAGCCATTAGACTCTGAAGCATAGAACATGAAGATGTAGTATGTAGACTTTTCCGTATACGTTTGAAGGCAATGCCTCTACATGGTATTTTTACCAACAACCCCACACCATTGAATCTTGGGATAAATTCGAGTCTTGCTTCCTCGAGAAATTTGGAGATGATAAATCTCCCAAAGTCTTAGTCATGGAACTCTCTAGATTAAAGATGAACCCTAAGGAAAAAATAAAAGTTTTTAATCAAAGGTTCCTCACATTAAAAAATCGAATCCCTATTGATTCAATGGCTACTAAAAATCTTATTGTCGCATACTACACCAAATCCCTACACTAGAATATAGCAATTTTGGTAAAAAGGTCTAAGAAGGCAACGTTATTGGAAGCCTTCGAGGAGGCAAGCCAAATTGAGAAAGATATTCTGAGCCTAAAAGATAATCTTAGTAACGAGGCAGTGATTACCCCATCTTCTAAAAAGAAGATAGAAATTCTTCCTAGACCTCCCCAAACCAAAACTCAATCAGAGAGTTTAGATCTGGAAAGTTTGCAAAAGGTCATCCAAAAATTGTCAAATCAATTCGTAGACTTAAGGAGATCAACTGAAGAAGCATCTTCAAGCAAAGGGACTTACAAACCCCCTTTTAGAAAACCTTTTCCCTCAAACCGACCAAACCTAAATCCTGAAGGCCTAAAACTCGAAAGCCTACAATATGCTATACAGACAATCCTTGAAGCACATGATAACTTAGTTCCCCCTGAGATTTCTGAAGATGTGGTTGAGAAAGAAATAGTGGAAGAGGATGAAACCTCTCCCAATATCTTCGGGCATTTTTCCAACAGTATTTTTCAAGCCAATTTTAAAACTGTTCATCCTTACAATACCAAAAGCAAAACCCAGAATAAACCCTCTTCTGAAATTGGAACTAATGTGCCTCAAAAACAGTTTAAACAAATTGAGACTAAATAGAATTCAGCAACCCCAGGTTTAGAATACGATTTTATTGAAGACCTTAAGAAACTTAGAGTTAATATTTTTGTTTATGAATTGTTGAAATTTCCTTTTCTTCTGCAAAAGATGCTTCAGAACATTGCAAAAAACAACAATCTGAACAACAAGATAATTGCAGAAATTATCCCTAAAACACCTCAAAAGGTCTCTACTAAAACAACACCAGAGCCCTTGGATAAAAGAGACCTTGCTGTAAAAAGTGTAACAAATGTAGATAAAGTAATTCCAGGGACTGCGACTAAAAACCAACAAAGTTCTGCTATTAATACTCGCAAAAATGTCCCACCTTTTTTGTTGACTTTTGAAATTTTCAATAGGAATGTACAAAACTGCATGGTATATTCTGGCGCATCATCAAATGTGATGCCTTGGTCTGTCTGCCAAAAAATCAATGTTGAAGTTCAACCTTCCAGTCTGAAAATTATTCAGCTCGATTGGACCAGTGTTAAGGTCATAGGTGAATTAAAAAATATCCTTGTTAGGTTTTCCTCTAATCCTAAGGTTCACCAGAGTATTGATATCATTGTCGTTGACATCCCTAAAGTATATGGATTATTTTTAAGCAAGGATTGGTCCAAACAGTTGCATGTCTACTTTGCGACAGACTGGTCCCATTTGTGGCTGCTAGAGAATGGGAAGCCTAACAGAATCAGGATCAATCGTGAGCATTACCTCAATATTACCGTGACCGATTTAAATGATGCTAAAGAACCATTTACTGCTTCTGCTAATTCACCCGAAATGAAGGGAATGGACACCTTTTTCATTAACTTCATGGTGGAAACTTCTATCATCACTGACCGAGAACAACAGTTGGAACTCATGACATGCACACAGTCGATAGTTCTACCTTATGTTTCTAATACGGCTGATGGGGCTCACATATGGTCTCTCTACTTCGATGGATCCAAATCTAAAGAAGGAGTTGGTGTAGGATGTGTGCTCGTTGACCCAGTAGGTAACAAAACTTTGATCGCTTTCCGATTAGAATTTGAATGCACAAACAACACTGTTGAATACGAGGCACTTCTACAAGGACTCAAAAAAGCACTAGATTTGAAAGTACATAATTTAATGGTATTTGGCGATTCAGAAATTATGATCAGATAGGTAAGAAATTCCATTCATTTCCTATCACCACACCTGAGAAGTTATCAAGCTGAGGTATGGAATCTAATGCACAAATTTTCTACATTTAACATTAAATCCATTCCAAGATTATATAATTATGAGGCTGACTTGTTAGCTAATGTTGCTTCCAAACTTTTTCCCGCAGAAATCCTTTCTCCGAATGCATTTTTGATTGAGTTGTTGTTCAGACCATCAGTTCCATATAACATCACTAACTGGAGAGTGTTCGATGATGATCAACAGATCATCAGTTTCTTGCACATGGAAGACACTTTTCGAGGTGCGGTTATCGATGAAGGAACCCACGACGAAGACATCCACAATTTTACAGTAATATCAGACCCAAGGTCTCCTGAATCAACATCAGATCTGGTAAATTCTATCCCAAAATTTGTGGTAAGATTGGAAAAGTTTTATGATTTGCATGAAAAATTTAGAAAATTGGTAAATTGTAAAATGAATAGTTCTTTCTTGACCCATGAAAAGGTAAATTTGGGAACTAAAGATAATCCACAATGCATCAATTTGGGAACATGATGTTCTGAGCAAGAGAAATCAGCCTTTATCAAACCATTTAAAGAATTTAAGGATGTCTTTGCTTGGACATATGATGATCTAAAAATGTTTGACCCTAGTGTTATACAACACATCATCCCCATGAAACCCCAGACTCAACCTTTTCAACAGAAGTTGAGAAAGATGCACCCCAAACTTGAAACAATGGTCAAGAAGGAACTAAACAAACTATTGAATGAAAAAATAATATTCCCTATAAGACACACACAATGGGTTTCTAACCTTGTCCCCGTGAGGAAGAAAAGTGGTGAAATTCGACTCTGTGTCAATTTTCAGAACTTAAACCGAGTGTCTGACAAAAACAACTACCCTGTTCCTCCGATGGAACAAATTCTCTAGCAGGTATCTGGTAGTAAAAAAAATTCACTACTGGACGGTTTTTCAGGGTACAACTAGGTCCTCATGTCTCCCCCAAACCAGCTGAAAACCACTTTTCGTACTCCACTGGATACCTATGCCTATAAAAAGATGCCTTTTGGGATTATAAAAGCCGAGGCCACTTTCCAGAGAGCGATGGATATTTCTTTTCATGGTCTAATCAATCAATCTATAGTGGTCTATCTCGATGGCGTCACTATTTTCTCCAAAAATAAGGGAGATCATTTAGCCCATTTGAGATCTGTTCTACTATGATGTCATAAATACAACATCTCTCTAAATCCTAAAAAATCTTTCATTGCAGTGGAACAAGGCAAGTTGCTCAGTTTCATAGTATCCAATGAAATGATGATCATTGATCCTGAAAGAACCCAAGTCATCTCAAAACTTCCTCCCCCCTCTTCCAAAAAATCTATGCAATCTTTTCTAGGTCAAATAAATTTTGTCAGAAGATTTGTCCCGAGTTTCTCGAAAATGGTGAGGCCATTGCAAAATTTAATAAAAAAGGATGTGCAATATCATTGGGGACCATAAGAAAGTCAATCTTTTGACTCAGTCAAAAACTCCATAGTGGAGGCTCCATCCCTAATGAGCCCTGACTTTTCACAAGATTTCACTCTTTACACGTTTGCCTCCGATCGATCTTATGCCACTGTGCTAACCCAAAAGAATGATGAAAAAAATGAAATTCCCATTTCCTTTATGAGCTCATCCTTCAAGGGAGAAGAGCTTAATTATCTAGCTATTGATCAATAGGCTTACACTGTTTTTAAAGCGATAAAACATTTTCGATCATATTTATTGAAATCTAGAACTAAAGTCATTGTGCCTTACCCTGCTGTCAGAAATTTGTTAGTACATAAAGAACTGGGTGAAAAATGGGCAAACTGGATGACATACTTACAAGAGTATGACCTCGAGATCACCCCTGCGCAAATTGTTAGAGGTTAAGGTCTCTGTAAATTAGTCGTTGATTTAGTTGAAGAACAACAAAGTCAAACTATTGTGTTAATTGAAGATCAACATAATCAAAGTCAAATCTGTTGTGCACAAGATCCTGCCACTTCTTGCTTTGATGACATTAAGTTTTATCTAACACATGGTTCAACTCCTCGTCAACTTGATCCAAAAAAGAGAAGAGCATTGAGATTAAAATATGCACCTTTCCAGCTGGTGAATGGTATATTATTTCACAATTTTTTTTATGAAATCCTTATGCATTGTCTGGAAAGAGATGAAGCAGATAAAGTCTGATCTGAGTTGCATGCAGGAGAAGTTGGTGGGAACTTTGTTGGAGACACTACTACTCACAAAGTATTAAGGGTAGGGTACTATTGGCCCACGCTATTCAAAGATGCCCATACATTATGTCGCAAATGCGTAATCTGCCAAAAGGCTTCTGGACGAGTATAGAAGGCAGCATTCACACTACAACCTGTCTCAGTGGATTTCCCTTTTCAGCAATGGGATCTCGACATCATTGGCCCAATTAACCCCACCTCCTCGTAGCAGCATAAATACATCATTACAGCGACATACTATTTTACCAGATGGTCCGAGGCTGCACCATTAAAAGTGGTAAACAACACTTAGGTAATATATTTCCTTAATTCAAACATCATTACTCGATTCAGTATTCCTAAATGTCTGGTTTTCGATAATGCCTCCTATTTTTCATCCCTTGATATGAGTGCCTTTGATTTAGAAAAAGGGATAAAACTAAAATATTTTGCCAGCTATTACCCCCAAGGAAATGGTTTAGCAGAATCGACAAACAAAAATGTGATCAAGATCATTAAGAGGACGGTTTCCAAAAACCACAAAAACTGGCACAATGCACTATTCAATGCAATCTGGGCTGATAGGGTGACTACAAAATCCGTCGTTGTTAATTCCCCCTTCTTTCTCGTGTATGGAAGGGAAGCAATTCTTCCTCTGCATGTTCTACTTCCCTCTTTGCAACTATCGCAGAAAGTTCAGGAAGAAGATTGTCCTCCCCTGGAAAGTCGGATTAATGCTTTGTTGAAGTTAGAAGAGGTAAGAGCCCAAGAGAAACAAAAACTGGATCAACATCAATGTATTATCAAAAGCTGGTTTGATTTGAGTTCTACCTTGGACAGGAATTTTGAGGTAGGTGATCTTGTCCTCAAGTGGGATAAACCTCATTAGGGGAAAGATGAACATACCAAGTTCCAAAACCTGTGGTTGGGACCTTTCTTAATTGCTGAAAAATTTGGTCCCAGTTCTTTCTGCCTGCAGAATTTAGAAGGACAGCTAGACACCTTCCCAATGAATGGCCAAGCTCTCAAAAGGTATTTCGTCTGACAAATCCTAGATGCACCTTTTGTACATATTTTTTTGTTTTGGTTTGTTTTTCTTTCCATTTTTTTTTCCTTTTTATTTATTTATTTATTTTTGTTTGTTTATTGGTTGTCCAGATCAAACATACTTGTATTACGGTCTAGTTCAAAAAGGAGAACATAATTCTTCATCTTAAAATAACTGTCAAGGACTCTCAGAGCATCAATTGTTGTGTTTTCCTAAAAACGTAGACTAGTTAAATATGGTTTTTTTTGTTCAGAATTGATTTTTGGTTTCGATTTGCATTTGAGAGTAGAGATGATTATTATTAAAAATCTCTTTACATTGTCCCTGCTTTTAAGAAAGCAACTCAAGGATGCTTTCCTATCCTCAAAAATTAGTTTCATCAACAAACTATTTTCAGATCACGATGAAGTTTATCAAGCAAAAGTTAAAAAGTCTGGAAAATAACAAATCTTGTAAAAACTGGAATTTTCAACGTCACCCCACTTTTCTGAATGTTTTTAAAATTATATTAGACTGTGAATAATTTCTCAAGAGCTGTGGGAATTGTTTGCAAACCCATCGGGATACTGAACATGTCTACTAGTAGCAGGTAAATGCATGCATGATGCTAAGATAACTTCGTCGAGGTACTAAACGGGCCCGTTGGTAGCAAAGCGATGTCAAGTTAGAGAAAATTATCAGGTATAAATTTTGATCATAAGAATCCTTCATTCTGAATTGAAATTTCTTGGATAGGATAGAGGCGTCAGAGTGGGTTAATTGACATCCTTGCCGAGGCTATGGATGCCTGCTAGCAACAGTGGCCCTGTCAACAACATTGGATCCATTAACTTAAACATCGTGTCTCTCATTTGTGAAGTCTGTCACCAGATTTCATTTTTTAACAAAAGATATATTAAGCTGGACCACGTAATGTTTTTCAAGATGCCTAAATTTCTTTCAGTTGTTCTTTGATCTGAAATCATTCAAATGTTTCTAACCTGAACTCGTCGGTGATACAGAGATAATTGCTTCTCCCAGCAAATTTCCATTGTTGGCAGCCCTACATATTTTCACCTTTTAAAGCATCAAATAATAAATTATATAGCTGCCTACCCGGGGTCATATGGTTATTATTTTTCATAAGCAATTTTTAAAACTGCGAATATGATGTTTCAGTTATTCCTAGTGTTTTCCTTTTTTCGTTTTCATGCTTCATTCATGACTGAAAGAATGAACGAAGCATTAAAACCTATGATTGTATTACTGTTTTATCTAAATTTTATGAAAGGTAGATGTCTCTACAGTTTTTGTTAATAAAGGTTTTGTTTTCTGCTATAAAGCTCATCTTGTTTATTGCTTTAAACTGGCTCCTCAATTGTGAAGTGTGCTTTGAATTGTTATTTGAAACACCAAGGATCCATTGAAATTAAACTATGATATATATATTTGTGGCTCTTGGTCATACCTATCCTTGTCACTACACTTTGGTTCACAAAATTTTTCCTCTCCTAAACATTAGAAACCAACTCCACCTTGTTGTGTAATGATAATTTTTTAAAGAACCTGGTCGTGGCCTATACCCTGTGGGAGGTGGCAGTCCGACAACGATAAGCCCATCATTTTGAGCTAAGTCTTAGGTTTCGTATGTACTCTTGGCATTCATTTCACAAAACACCTTTCATTTTGTATTGCAGAACCTCTTTTCATACGCGCTTGGGTATTAATGAGTTTTTGGTCTAAAATTTCTCTCTAGTCTTCTCCTGGAAACCCTCCATACTCACTGTGTTTTCTCGTCTACCTTTCGAATCCTCATGGCCCTGTTTGTAAGGATTGAACCCAATGGATTGAAAACCTTAATCCTATGTGATGATTCAAGGGAGGACCTTAAGGGTCAAGGCTAGCTCGAATTTCTTGAGAATTTTCAGGGTTTTAACTTGCAAACCGCCCAAAAATTTGCCCTTTATTTTGATGGTTGTCGAGCCAAGGTATGAGACATTCAGGTCAAGGTCACAGAGGAATTTTAGGACAAGCGACATGTCTTCCACTGAGCAGGCAGAAATGGTTTAAAAACGCCAAGGTTGAGGAGGTACCGTGGAGCCTGTTCTTCACCTCTAGGAAAATCAACTATTGTGATAAAGGTATGCATGTATCCTTGTTGAAAACTCAGTGGCATGGTTTTCTAGCAATCCTGAGACAATTTGTGACATGCGAGGGTCTCTTTGGTCTTTTTTCCTATATCACATATGTTTGTTGATGAATTTCATCGGGTTTCAGTTAAATATGCCCTATTATTTATTGAGAAGCCTGTATAAGATGGCGAAAAGGTATAAGGGACATCGTTTAAATTCCAGTTTGTTTCATCACAGTTTGATAAAGATATTGTTGGTTCATCAACTAAAGTTGCAAAATGATAATTGGGACACCTTCCTAACCCTAAATGGTTTCGTTACACCTAGTAACGTAGAGGTTGATAAACCTATGATGGAAGAAACCATAGTCCCTGCCACTGACAGAGCAGTTCCTTCATCTACAAAAGTCTGTGTTACAACCATCCTCAGTGAGCCTATGCCCGACCAAACAAATGCTGAGCCACCAGCCTTTGAATTGCATGTCCATGAACAACACGCCTATCCTAACACCTCTGATAAGAACACAAACAGGCCTTCATACAAACAGTCTAAGGGTGACGTGGATATAAGGTTTAAAAATAAAAGGGAAAGTAGGTTAATCTCAAGAAGACCGTGAAATAATTCAAACTCTCATGTGAGATCGATCAAAATGATCGAGGTCCATGAGAGCTCTAATTCTGATATCGAGAGATTCTTGGCCGAAGAATACCCTCCTTGCCTCAAACCAGATCTCGGCCAGGCTTATAATTTTGTAGACAATTTGACACCCTTTCTGAAGCATAGTCAAGGATTTCCAGGTATCAAGTTTGATAAGAAACCCACAGGGAACAGTGGAGACATCCTAGCACATGATCGTGGATATTCTCAAACAACTATCACAGATTCATGGTGTGAATTTTGTCTGTTTTGGATCAATAAATATTATGAAGACATACCTACTCTTCAATTGCAAATCAAAACCCTCACTACTCAGATCGAGTCATTAAAGGATGAAAATCATAGGTTAAAGTCCGGTGTTCAAAGGAAGGATAAACATTTGAAAAGGACTGGGAATATAATAGTTAAGAATACTGAGAGTATTACAACAATGGTCAATTTTGAGATTCTATGAATCAAATTTAACATACAGTTATAAGGTAAAGATTTATTTGATTTCCTTAGTTGTATTTTATTCATTTTTCTTACTTTTATAGATTTAATTAGATTTCTGTTGTTAAAATAAAACTAGCTACAGAATCAACTGATTTTGTAGCCAGTTCATCTTCATTCGAATTTGTGGTAATTATTGGTTTTAATAATATCTAAATTTCTTTGTTTTCATTTTTTCTCTCAGGATATCAAGTAATTGATGATGATCTGATGATATGGACTATTGTTGAGCCTATTAGCCATTTCTTTGGCCTTTTTGGGGGAAACAAAAAGAAGTTTGTCTTAGTTATGAGAGATATAATGTGATATGGAGTGGTTACATCACCCTCTATTTTGTAGTCAATAAATAATTTTTAAAGATTTGATCTTATCCCACAAGATTGGAGGTTTAGCTTTTCTAAACTCTTTAAATACTTGTAATTTTTTGCAATCAAGGGCATCTTAGCCTGGAGCAGAAGATAGAATTTTAATTTGCAGACTTTAATGAAACAACAATACACATTACGACTTTAGATTCTTTTGGATGGTGTCTTTGTTTAAGTTCTGTTTATTCTAATATGACAATAGGTTATCGACAGCTTTAGTCTTCATCATCTATTGTGTCGTTGGAATAATTCCTGTGTAAATGTTGTCCATATGTGATGCTTTAGATATTATATAGGGTGATCATCTATTCAACTCAAATGATGAGATTTATCTTTAATTCTCTGTTGAATGTTTAAATGCAAAGTTCTTACAATAAGATTTTTCTCACTGTAATTGTTTGTAAATCATAAGATCATTGTGACTATTTGTATCATACGTTCTGTTATTGAAACTCAGTTTCCAGCACATTGTTTTGTATTTATTCGGAACAATCTTAAGGTTCGTTGCAGGTTTCCCTCTTGGACAAAGTGGCTGGATATTCTCTATCATATAGATGTCTGGATACATAGCGTTAACTTACTAACAAGTTAGGTCATCTATTTTCCTTTTCTTTCGCTACTCATCATTGGAACACAGATGTATGGTTTGGCTTTTGACAATCCATGTCCTTTTCTTCATAACATTTGTTCTTATTAATCCTTTTGAGTTATAAAGAAAAAATACCAAAAATATTTTATGTGTTTTCTTTATCTGCTTTTGCAAAGCAATCATTTGTCACATAGAGTTTAGCAAGTTTAGATCAAAACTTGTAGTTTGTAAATAATGTATGTATAAAAGCAATCATTTTTTTTTGTTTAAATACGCTTATTAAAGTTGCATTATAATATTTGTACAT
>ML798322.1:90575-136777 GCA_009831015.1 Picea engelmannii | reverse complement strand
CCCCCCCCCCCCCCTCTCAGTATTCCAACCATTGGTATCAAAGTGAGTACCTTCATCACAGTCTAATAACTGGAAAGTATATCCTGAAAAAATGGATCAACAAGAGTGAATTTATTCCAACAAAGCACCATTGTTTAATGGAGGTGGTTATGCTCTCTGGAAAATAAGAATTAAAAGATACATGTTGGCTCTTGGTTTTGATGTTTGGAAATATATTGTAGATGGTTACACTACTCCACCCATAGATACTGCAGGAAATAATATTTTCAATAATCACTCGAGAGTAGTCAATGCCACTCTAGGAGGATTAACAAATCCTATATTTTTGAAGGTAATGCATTGTAAGTTAGATAAGGATATATGGGACAAACTGGAGGTTGTATATGAAGGAGATAACAAAGTCAAGGAAGCCAAACTACAAACCTACAGAGCTCGGTTTAAAAATTTGAAGATGAAAGAAGAAGAGAACATTGTTGAATACCTTCATAGGGTAGATGAGGTAGTTAAATCAATCAAAGAACCAGGATAAGAACTTACCGATAAACCTATTGTAAAAAATATCTTAAGGGAATTAGCTATGAGATATGATGCCAAGATTTCCATAATTGAATATAGACCAGAACTTGACAAACTCACAGTAGATCGGCTCCATGGAATTCTTACAACATATTAGATGAGAACAGGGAACAAAAAACCATCAAAAGGAAAAACAACCTTTAAGGAATATAAAACAAATATGAAGCAGGAGAAAAATACCAATGAAGAGTTATCAAATATATTTGATGAAGAAATTTCCAACTTCATGAAGAAACTCAAGAAAGGGACTACGAAATACAAAGGAAAGATTCCTCTAATATGTTTCAACTATGGAAAAAATGGACACTTTTCCAATAAATGGCCATATCTTAAGTAGGAGGAAAGTGATGATGAAAGAACCTTCAAAGATCAGAAGAAAATTAAAACCAAAGATAAAAGGAAGCTCTACAATAAGAAGATAACTTTCTTTACCCAAGAAGATAGTAGCTCATCTGAAGAAAGTGAAGAAGAGGAGCCAGAGCTTCTATTTATGGGACTAAAAAATCAATATGGTAATCATTCGGAAGATGAAGAAGAACTGAACATCAAGGAAGAATTCATATGTGAAATTGAAGAACTAAGAAAATCTAAAAAGAAAAAAAGGTTACTAAGGGACCAACTTCTAGAGATTGAATAAGCTACTAAATCAAAAACCATTAGTGAGTCAGAACAATTGATTATTAAGTTAAAAACTCAACTCCAAGAAACCAAAATAAGCGAAGAAATTTTGAATAAAGAACTCAATGAAAAACAACAAATATGTAAGGTATTGGAAGATGAAATAGTTCAACTAAAAGGGAAAATAGAAAAAGAAGATATTCCTTATAAGTTTGAAAGAAACTCAAAAATCCTGAACAACATTCTTAGCAGTCAGAGATCATCAAATGATAAGACATGACTAGGATATGATCCCTCTACAAAACAGGAGAATGCCAAAATCAACTATGTAGATGTTCTTAAGAACTCCATAAGAAGAAACAAAAATAAGACAAGAACAATACCATTGAAAACTATCCCAAATAAATAGAAATTTGGACTTCCTACTAAAGAAAAAGATGATGAGAAGAATAAAATCATCAGAAGGAATCTCTTTAATAGAAATCAATATATCTTCCTTGGTTATTTCTATTCCTGCAAAAAGTTTGGACATAAATCAATACACTGTAAAGCTTATAGGAAGTACAATCCAAGAAATGTTCAAAGATATGAAAATAATGCAGAAAGAAGAAATTATAACTCCTTCTCTCCCTTACAATGTTGAATGTTACAAATGCAACAACTATGGTCATGATGCTAGTGAATGTATATTGTCAAAATATGACAAAAGGATAAATATTCCCAACAATCAAAAAGTATGGAAGAAAAAACAAATAAAGAAAACTGAGTGCAATGTATCCCTATATGCAAGAAACCAAATATGTTAGTGGTATATAGATAGTGGATGTTCCAAACACATCACTAGAGATCAAAGCAATTTTTTCAAGTTAAAAAAGAAAGGAAAAGGAAAAGTGACCTTTGGAGATAATATGTCAGCCAAAATACTGGGAAAAGGCATTGTCAGTTTAGGGAATAACAATACCAAAGAAGAAGATGTACTTCTGGTAGAGAATATCAAGCCTAATATCCGAAGTGTAAGTCAAAAATCTGATTAGGATCACATACTTACCTTTGATTCTAAAAAATGTGAGATCGGAAAAAAGGATATTGGAAAGCTAGTAGTAGTTCCACCAAGAACATCTAGCAATGTGTACATCCTTGATGTAGATGAAGGCGAAAAATGTTGTTTAAGTCAAGAAGATGAAATATAGCTATGGCATAGAAGGTTGGGACATTTAATCTTTGACAACTTAATCAAAGCTAACAAGAATGAGGAGTTAAGGGATCTACCAAAAGTTATTAATCCTTCAGATTTTATTTGTAAGCATTGCCAAATAGGGAAGAAAACAAGAGTTAGTTTCAAAACAAAAGAGCATTCCACAACACAACCATTAGAACTTATTCACATAGATCTGTGTGGACCTACTAGAAATAAAAGTATTTATGGTGAACATTATTTTATGTTGATCATTGATGATTACATAAGAATGACCTGGGTATAGTTTCTAAAAGAAAAAAAAAAAAGCCTTCGAGAAGTTAAAAAAATACAAAGTCCTTGTAGAAAATGAAACAGATCTCAAAATTAAATGTTTGAGATCATAAAATGGAGGAGAATTCACCTCTAAAGAGTTCACTTAATTCTGTGAAAATCATGGTATCAAAAGACAATTTTCATCTCCCAGGACTCCTCAACAGAATGGAGTGGTGGAAAGGAAAAACATAACAGTTCAAGAAGCTACAAGAGCCATGTTAAATGAATCCATTCTTTTGACAAATTATGGACAGATGAAATCTACAAAGTAGCCCACATACTTAATCGATCTCAGTTGAGACCCAACCATGACAAAACTCCTTATGAACTATGGTTTGGCACAACAATATTTGTTAAACACTTTATAATTTTTGGAAGTAAATGTTACATTAAGAATGATGAAGATAATTTAGGAAAGTTTGATCCAAGATCTAATGAAGGCATATTTTTAGGTTATTCACCTAATAAGAAATCATACAAATGTTATAATCTTAGACTACTAAAGATAGTGGAAAGTGCCAATGTAAAGATAGATGATCTAAAAATAAATAAGAGCATATCCCAAGAGATATCAAAAATTGATAAAGAATCTCAACAAGAATATGATGATGTAGAATCTCAAAAAGAAAATGATGATAATGAAACAAAAGAAAATTAACCGTATACATATGAAGAAGGCAATGAAGAAATGCCCTTGCCAAAATCTCCATTGAAAAGAGTTCAAAAGAATCATCATGAGAGTCAGATCATTGGAGATAAAAATGCAGGAGTAGAAACAAGAAGGAAACACACATTTGACTCAGAACAAGAAATGTTTTCTATGATAGAACCTAAATCATTTAAAGAATCTAGCAAAAGTAAAAAGTATACAAAGGAAATGAATGAAAAAATTCACCAGATAGAGAGGAAGAAGACTTGGGAATTAGTTCCAAGACGTAAGGACAAGAATGTTGTAGGAACTAAGTGGATCTTCAAGAATAAACTAAATTAAAATGGGGAGATTATAAAGAACAAAGAAAAATTAGTTTGTAAAGGATATGATCAAGTAGAAGCTATTGATTTTGAAGAAACTTTTTCTCTAGTAGCAAGACTAGAAGTCTTCCGAATGTTCTTAGCATTTGCATGCTTTTAGAATTTCAAGATTTATCAAATGGATGTCAAATCAGTTGTAACATACCCAGCCACCCACAGGTCGGGGGATTCTACCTTCAATCCCACCCTTGAAATTCTTTCTCTTATCGATACCCTTTTAAATTATTAAGGATGCATATAAGAAAAGTATTTAAAGACATGCACAACAATAACCAACAAGCATGCATATTCTAAAGATTCAATTAAACAATAATTAAATATATAGTCGAATACATTCATATACAGGTAGATAATGCCATAACAGAGAGCACTTATCTTTATAAAAGAAGACACCAACTAGTTGCAGACCAAGGATGTTCCACCCAATCGTAGGCGCTAATGTTCCAAATCTCAACAACAATGTCACCCTCGAGCCAGGGCTATGAATCCACAAGGACGGTTCTAGATTGTTACTTGGATTCCCAAACCAGTTAGCACTCAATCTCTCATAGCCTTTCCCATCACTCACAGTAATCCAAGTACCCAGATCTCTTCTACCCAGCTTGCACCACCCAAGAGAATGTACCTCCACCCTTCTCTGCCACGCAATCCCTCAAACAATCCTTCTCCTTATTTTGGGCTCCATCGCAACTGGTCCAGAATCTCAATGTTGGAACTCCCAGGAATTGCAACTGTGAACAACGATGGACATATGCCAACGCATATCATCCATGCAGGCCTCAAGTGATGGTTGGATCACACCAGTGACCACTACAACCAACAATATCATGGCTAATATTCGGCAGTTTGATTCCCTTTCCCAAGCCAAGATGTAGGTGAGGATGGATCAATGAGTGATAAGTAGGGATGAAATGAATGAATGAGGGATCAAGCGAATGAACGCATGAATCAATGATCAAGTGGATGAAGGAATAATAGAATGAATGAATGAACAAGCAATCAGCGAACAAGTCATCAGCTGAATAAGCTATCAGTCAAACCCCCCATCAGACCAGAGGCGGGTTTAAGTAATTCATGGGGAATCAGGAACCTCCTAGCCTTCCCCAAGAATACCACATAACTGATCCACCCCCTTAGGCAAAAGGGTAATTAAAATAGGAAATAAACATTTATCCCCTCAAGTCCCCTCTCTTGTGGAATCATATCCCCCTATAACTCGGGTCATTGTCCCTCTAGAAACCAACGATGTATGTATTATTAATAATGATCAAAACATTACATTACTTGGGCACACTGGCCTTTTTAATAATTTTTTGGGCACTCTGGCCTCTCAGCATTGTAACAATACATTATTTAAAATGGCGGTTTGAAACCCGGTGTGTTACATCCCCTCCCCCTTATTTTTGTATTGTCCTCAATGCATTTACAAAACAGGGATCAAAATCTCAAAATTATTCAAAAATTTGTGGGTACTCTACCCACGTGGAATATTCATGCTCCCAGGTAGCATATTCAGGACCGTAGCAGGACCACTGAACTTTTACCAACTCTATAACTCGATTCTGGAGCATTTTTACCTTTCTGTCCAATACCTGCACTGGCTGAACCTGAAAGTCTCCCTCTGTCTCTACCTGAATCAGATGCCAATGAATAACATGGTTAGGATCATGTACATATTTGTTTAGTAAAGAGACATGAAATACATTATGCACATTCATGGAAGCAGGCAATGCAAGCATGTATGCAACTGGCCCTATTATGTCCAATATTTCAAATGGACCATAGAATCTGGTTGCCAGCTTTGTACAACTACCCAATTTCAAAGAAATTTTCTTGGGATTCACTTTCATAAGCACATGCTCCCCTACTTTAAATTCTCTAGTTGTCATGTTCTTATCTACATAAAATTTCTATCTATCCTGAGCTACCTTTAAATTTTGCTTGATCTTAACCATCTGGTCTTCCATATCCTTGAGCAACTCTAGCCCAAGTACCACTCTATCTACTAGGTTTTCCCAGCTCACTGGAGTATTGCATTTCCTATCATACAAGGCTTCACATGGGCTCATTCTCAACGAAGATTGATACCCATTATTATATGCAAACTCGACCAAGTGCAAGTAATCTTCCCACTTAGATGGCTTATCCATCACATACATTCTCATCATGTCTTCAATTATTCGGTTGACCCTCTCTGTTTGTCCATATGATTGGGGATGGTATGTTGTGCTAAAATTTAGATTTGTACAAAATCCTTTAAACAATCCCCTCCAGAAATTGGAGGTAAACTTTGTATATCTTTCTGAGACAATTGTCCTAGGTATCCCATGCAATCTAGCAATCTCTCACATGTAAATTTCTGCAATATTAGCCACTGTATGTGTTGTTTTTATAGGAACAAAGTGAGCAGCCTTTGTTAATTTTTCAACCACCACCATGATTGAATCATGTTGCTTAATTGTTCTGGGTAATCCTATGATGAAATCCATGGTGATCACTTCCCATTTCTTCTCTAGGATGGGTAAAGGTTGTCGAAACCCTATTGTATGCCTATGTTCAGCTTTCAACTTCTGACATTCCATACATCGAGTGATGTAATCAACAACATCCTTTTTCATTCTCGGCCAAAAGAATTGGCTTCTTACTGTTGTAATCATTTTCTGATAACCGGGATGTCCACCATAAGTAACATCATGCATTTCCTTCAATACCAAATTCCCCAGTTCTCTAGAATTAGGAACATAGATTCTATTTTAATGCACGAGTAAATCATCTTCCTTTATCTCATACTCCTTTATTTTTTGTTGTACATTTCCTTGTTGTAAGATTTCTTTTACTTGTAGGTAATGTTGATCTGTAACAAGACCATATAAAAAATTTCTCAAGTCTAACTGATGCATACTCATAGCAATATCATGCATGAGATGCACTCTTCTACTAAGTGCATCAACAAATTATTCTCTTTTCCTTTGATATGATTGATATCGAGGTCATATTCACTTAAAAATTCCAGCCATCTTGTTTTCCTGGAATTCAAGGTTGGTTTTTCAAAAAGATACTTCAAGCCAATGTGGTCTACCCTTAATTCAAATATCTTCCCCATGAGATAATGCCTCAAAATCCTCAAGGCGTGGATAATGGCAGCAAGCTCCAAGTCATGTGTGGCATAGTTCCTCTCATGCTCCTTAAGATTTTTTGACTCATAACTGATGACATGTCCATTTCACATGAGCACTCCCCCAAGTCCTTCCTTACATGCATCTGTACATACCACAAAAATTTCATTTGGGTCAGCAATCTTTAACACAAGTGCACCAGTATGTAATTCCTTCAACATATTAAAATTCTCTTCACACTTAGGTGTCCATTCAAATTTAGCTCCCTTCTTTTGCAAAGAAGTGATGGGATGAGAAATGTTAGAGAACCCTACTATGAACCTTCTGTAGTAACTAGCTAATCCCATAAAATATATGACTTCTGACACATTTCTGGGTGTTGGCCATCCTCTAATGGCTTCGATCTTCTCTGGATCTATTGTTATGCCCTGCTTTGAAATAATGTGTCCCAAGTAATGGATCCTCTTTTGATAAAAAGAACACATACTCATCTTGGCATACAACTGATGTTCTCTCAACACTTGCAATACCAGTCTTAAGTGATGTTCATGCTGCTCTTCAGACTTAGAATAGACAAGTATGTCATCCAATAACATTATGACAAACTTATCCAAATAATTTATGAATATGCCATTCATTAAGCACATAAAGACAAATGGTGCATTGGTCAGTCCAAATGGAACCACTACAAATTCATAATTACCATACCTGGTCCTAAAGGTTGTCTTGTGAATGTCTTCTTCCTTGATTCTTATTTGATGGTATCCTGAACTCAGGTCAATCTTCGAAAATATCTTTTCTCCTCTTAACTAATCAAAGAGGTCATCAATTCTGGGTAGAGGATGCTTGTTCTTTATAGTATACTTGTTCAAATGTTGAAAGTCAATGCACATTCTCAAGTTTCCATCCTTGTTTTTGAAAAAAAGTATTGGTGCCCCCTGAGGTGAAACACTTGGACGTATGCACCCTTTCTTCAACAATTCCTCCAAATGAATTTGTAATTATTTTAACTCTGGGGTGCTCATTCTGTAAGGTGTTTTTGACACTGGGGAAGCTCCTGGCACTAAATCAATTGAGAAATCTATCTCCCTTCTTGGTGGAAACCTTGTTATTTCTTGGAATACATCTTCAAATTCCTATAGTACCGTGAAATCTTCAAGGCTTGGCCCCTTTGTATTTTATGGCTCTTCCACATGAGCTGCATATAATTGACATCCTTTTCTAAACATCTCTTCAATGGTAAGGCTAAAATATCCCTTATAGAGATGAGTCTTGGAACTCCTTTCACAATTCTTTGTTTTCCATATCCATAAAGACATGTAAATGTCTTGTTATGAAAATCCAATACAACATGATGCTTATCCAACCAATCCATTCCAATTAGAATATCATAAGACCCCAATGGTATGATATTTAGATCAACATTGATATTCACAGCATTAATACTTATGGAACACCCTCTGACCATATCATGGATTCTCCTTTTGGTTCCAATGGCTAGCTGAACCAAAATTGATTTTCCAATCTTACTTTTCTCCAAATGTAATCTATCTACTATTTTAGGATCAATGTAAAAATGACTTGCTCTTGAATCAATTAAAATAGCAATAGGTTAACTTATGATCTTACCTTCCACCTCAATCACATTGGATTGGTACTCTACTTGTCGATCATCTAAGGTTGCATAGATTTTTCCCATATCTTCGACTGTTGTAGCCTCTTGGACGTTGTGCACAGTCTTCACTCTATCCTTTATGTGTGGTAAATCCTTGTACAAGTGATCTTCCTTGCATCCCCAACATTGGATAGGTGGTATTCCCTTTTTTCCATAGGAGTCTTATTTCTTGGATTCACCCTTAGAATACTTATATTGATGATTTCTATTAGGCTCATTCCTAATGAAGGGAGGTTTGAACCCTTTCCTCCTCTGATCAAACTTCTCCTTCCTCTTATCCTTCCAGGATTTCTGTAGGGATTCTCTTCCCTGTCCTTGCTCATATAAGTATTTATCCTTCTTGATGGCCTCAGTAAAGATCTTGGGCTCATCATACCTAATCTTTTCTCTATAAAAGGTTGGAAATCCACTCAAAAACCTATGCATCTTTACCTTTTCATTGTTTATAAAACCAACATATTTTAACAGTCCCAAGAATTCCTTCTCATATTCTGCCATAGTCATGCTTCCCAGCCTGAGTTCAAAGAATTTCTTCATTTTATTGTCATAGAAATGCTTTGAGAGGTACTACTTCTAGAAGTTCTTCTTGAACTTCTTCCAAGTGATCCTATTCTCATTTGCATGTTCAACTTGCTTCAATTGATCCCACCACATTATAGCTTTCCCGTGTAAATGGTAGGTGGAAATCCTAGCTTCTAAGTTTGATGAATAGTTATGCAATTGAAAATATCTCCCGAGTCCAAGAAACCATGCTTCAACATCATCTTCCCTTTCTTTTTCACCATTAAAGGAGGGTGGATTAAGCTTCCTTATCTCTCCTTGCAAATTATCACCTTCATGTATCCTTCTCTCATGCCTAACAAGAGACACCTCAGGACTTCTTATGGAATATTCCAATTCGTAAAACTTCTTTTTTGAGTAAGGAGGTGAGTGGTGTCTATGAATTTTGCTGGCACTTCTCGAATAACCAACTCTTCCACAATCCTCTCTTATTTCACGAAACCTTCCTTCTTCCTCTCGTTTTGAGTTTGATACATTCTTCATTTGCCTCTGCAATTTATTTAAGCTCTGTAGAAATCGATCATTTATCTAACTTTTCTCTCTCATTGATATCTCGTTGTCTTCTTTGTAGCTTTGCAATTTTATTTTCAGGCTTCTTACCATGTCTATTAATGTTTCGTGCTCTCCTCTTTCTTTGCATCCATCAGAATCTATCTCTACATTACCAACTTTGGTATTCTGGCCTTCGACCTCCTTATCATGGCTAGAGGCTCGCTCTCCTTCTTCCATTTCTTCAATACACATTCTGAGTTGACGTGTTTAAACCCCTTAATTCTGCAAAATGTGCAAGCGACCATTTTGTTAGAATTATGCATATGGTAAAAAAAAATTCCAAACCATGTTACAGGTCCTTTTTCTTCTCAATTCATGAAGAACATAGATGTATCAATCTGCACCATATAACACTTCCATTTTATCCTTTAGAAAATACAAAATTAAATACTACACAAGCTCTTTTTTCAAAGCACCTTCCCAGGTGACCACGACTAGAAACTGTGGGCTAAATCCTTCCTTAGCACTTTTCTGTCTCGAAAACAACCAATTTGGCCATTATCCCTTCTTCCCTCATCTCTCAACTGCATGTGACCACAGTCATGACTATGCACTTAGCTGAAAAAGTGCTTATCTAGGGCTTTAGGACTTCAGAACTTTGGAACCTTCAAATAGGACCCAATCAATGGTTCTCGTCCTCATTCATGATCAACGATCGAGATCCACTTTAGGACTTCGCGCTTCGAGAGTCTCAACTTCCCTCACTTTCTTTCTCCCGGAACAATTCCACTTGTAGTTAATGATCTGTTGACGTGTGTCCTCTTGCAGATCAAGGGATCTGAATCCATAGTGGTAAGTGTCATCATGTAGGGTCCTTTTCAGTTGGGTCTGGAAGTATGGAAAAGACTCCCGGTGCTTCGGCTCTTCGAGCTTCGGGACTTCGGGCTTCGGGAGTTTCAAACTCTTCGCCTTCTCTTTCTTCCAGAGTTCTTTCACTCGAAGTCAACGATCCATCAATGCATGTCTCTTACAGATCAATGGTTGTGAATTTCTTTGGCTCTTCGGGAGTTCTCGACCCAATGCCAACTATCACATATTTTCCCTCTGGAGTTCCCAGTCTCTGGACTGCACGATCTATCACCACATGGTGAAATAATAGAAGTGTACACGTGGCCCATTTAGGAGGGTGACACATTTCACGTTCTAACTGACATTTCAATCCTCCATATGCTCAAAACTTACTGACAGGTGGCACACATCCCATGTTTCCATGTCATCCCATGTGATGTCTGCAAGCCACATCACTTTAGAATTTTGGGGTCCACATAACCTCCAGGTGATGTCATCATGCCCCACCACTTCGTCTCTTCGGGCTTCGAGACTTCGGGCTTTGGGATTTTCCACACTAACACACTTCCAATTCTCTCGAACTCTAAATTCTTGAACTGGCCAATCTGTCGACATGTGTCTCCCTTATCAGACGGTTTGTATTAACCCCAAAATTCGGGACTTCAGGAGATACTGTTGCAAATATCAATGGTTCTTATTGATTTTAGATCAATGGTCCTTAATTACTTCAAGACTTCACGTAATTCTCACCCTAGTGCTTCACTCTATAAAACCTTATGGAGTACTGAGTCTCCAAAGTGAGAGATCTGGCGTCGCTTGTACTTGTTGACGGATGGTCCAGAAGAACTTCAGGCTTCAGGCCTTCAAGAGTTTTGTCTTTTCACATCTGTCTTTCTTCCGAAGTGGTTATCCTCCAGATTGCAGTATCTTGTGCTGCGTGTCCACTTCAATCAACGGTGTGGATATACTTCTACTTTTCGTAGTTTTGATGTTTGAGCACTAACATGTCACATCACTTAATTCCTTTCAATTTGCGGGGGCGCGCATCAGTGGTTTGGAGTTACCCACCTTTTGCCCCACAATTATTTTGATGCTGACACGTAAGCCGTCAGTGAAACCATGGTTTGGATTGTGGGACCACCTTGGAAAATTAACTCCCATGCAACTTGCCCCCCCGCATTGCCTCCTAGCTGTCGATCTCTCTCTCCAATGGGATCTAACGGTTGTGACTTAACCTTTCCTTCACCCTCATCGGACAACCCTCATTCACCTGACCTTTGATCCAACGATCTTAGATCTCTCTTGATCCCACAGTGGCGATCACTCCTGAATTTGAAGGGGATGGTCATGATCCTTCAAACCCTTACCAATGATATCTAACGTTATAACTCATGTGTAGATTTTGCAACGCCATTCCTCCTGATCTTTTCAACATCATGGTCAGAATTCAATATCGACCACAAGACTCTGACCAACAGACCGGACCCATATCGGTCCAGTGTTTGAACTAGAATCTCTGATACCAATCTATAACATACCCAGCCACCCATGAGTCGAGGGATGCCACCTTCAAGCCCACCCTTGGACTTATTTCTCTTATTGATACCCTTTTAAATTATTAAGGATTCATAAAAGAAAAGGATTTAATGACATGCACAACAATAACCAGCAAGCATGCATATTCTAAAGATTCATATAAATGATAATTAAATGCACAATGGAATACATTCATATATAGGTAGATAATACCATAACATAGAACACTTATCTTTATAAAAGAAGACACCAACTGGCTGAAAAACAAGGACATTCCACCCAACTATAGATCTACTATTCCAAATCTCAACAGCAGTGTCACTCCCGATCCAGAGCTATGAATCCACAAGGAAGGTTCCAGAGTGTTACTTGGCTTCCCAAACCAGTTAGCACTCAAGTTCTCATAGGATTTCCCAACACTCACAACAATCCAAGTACCCAACTCTCTTCTACCCAAATTGCAACACCCAAGAGAATGGACCTCAACCCTTCTCTACCACGTAGTCCCTCGATAATTCCTTCTCCTTATTTTGGGCTCCAACGCAACTGGTCTAGAATCTCAACGTTGGAACTCCAAGGACTCATAGCTGTGAACAATGTTGGACATAGGCCAATGCATCTCAGACATGCAAGCCTCAAGTGATGGCTGGATCACACCAACGACCACTACAACCAATAATACCATGGCTAATCTGCGGTAGTTCAGTTCCCTTTCCCAAGACAAGACGCGGGCAATGATGGATCAATGAGTGACAGGTAAGGATGGAATGAATGAATGAGTGAGCAAGCAAATGAATGCATGAATCAGTGATCAAGTGGATGAATGAATAAAAAATCAATCAATGAACAAGCCATTAACCAAACAATCCATCAGTCGAACCCCCCATCAGACCAAAGGTGGGTTTAAGTAATTTGTGGGGAATCAAGAACCTCATGGCCTTCCCCAAGAATCGCACATAACTAATCCACCCCCATAGACCAAAGGGTAATTAAAATAGGAAATAAAAATTTATTCCCTCAAGCCCCCTCTCTTATGGAATCATAGCCCCTTATAACTCTAGCCCTTGTTTTTCTAGCAACCAACGATGTATGTATTATTAATAATGATTGAAACATTACATTTCTTGGGCACACTAGCCTTTTTAATAATTGTTTGGGCACTCTGGCCTCTCAACATTGTAACAATACATTATTTAAAATGGGGGTTCAAAACCCGAGGTGTTACACCAACATTTCTGAATGGAACTCTATAAGAAGAAGTCGAACAACCAAAAGGATTCATGCTAACATAAAATCAAGAATATGTGTACAAGCTAAAGAAATATTTATATGGTCTTAAGAAATCCCCAAGAGCATGGTTTTGAAGGTTATATCAATACCTACAAAGACAAGGATATAAGAGAGGGGATACTGACAACAACTTATATATCAAAATATGATTATTGCGATAGTATATGTCAATGATATCATATTTGGGAGTGATCTTACTATAATGAGTAGAAAATTTTCAACTGAAATGCAAGAAGAGTTTGAAATGTCTATGCTGAGAGAAATATCCTTCTTCTTAGGTTTTCAAGTCACTCAATCAAAAAAAGGATTATTTATTTCCCAAACCAAATATATCAAAGAAATGTTGAAGAAATTCCAAATGGAAGACAGTAAAACAGTAACTAATTCCATGGTCGCTGGATGTAAACTAATCCTAGATGATGACTCACCAAAAGTAGATCAAACTATGTACATATCAATGATCATAAGTTTTCTCTATTCAACAACAACTAGACCTGACATCATGTAGGTTGTAGGACTAGAAGGAATATTTCAATATGCACCTAGGGAAACTCATCTAAAATAAGTAAAAAGAATATTCAAATTTATTAAAGGGACCTTAGAATTTGGATTATGGTATCCAAAAGAAAAATACTTTACATTAAATGCATACAATGATGCAGATTGGGATGGTAGTATAGATGACAGGAAAAGCACCAGTGGAGGAGTGTTATTTCTAGGAAAATGTCTGGTAGCATGGATAAGTAAGAAAAAAACATCCACATCACTATCCACAACAGAGGAAGAATACATTGTTGTGGCATCCTGTTGCACACAAGTTATTTGGATGGAGCAAACTTTAGAATATTTACAAATAAGATATGATGATCCCATTACTATTAATTTTGATAACACTAGTGCCATAAGTATCTCTAAAAACCTAGTAATGCTTTCTAAAACCAAACAAATCCCAATTAAATGCCATTTCTTAAGAAATCAGGTTACTCAAAGAGTGGTTAAAATAGTGTATGTGAACACCAAAGAACAAATTGCAGACATAATCACAAAACCTTTGCCCAGGAGTACCTTTGAAAATCTTCGAAAAAAATTGGGAGTAATTCACATACCTCATTAAAACAATAAAATTTTCATCAGAAGAGAAGGGGAGCATAGATAGGGGGATCTTTTCCATAGGGGGAGCGAAGAAATATCCCTTATGTCATTGTTTTCAAAGGGGGAGAAAATTGATAAACATCAAAAATATTTCAAAGAAAAGATTTCCATCAATGCCAAATGGGGAGAATGTTTGATACAGCGGTATGATATTTTCATTGATGTCAACAAAGTGTGGGTGATGAGATCAAATATCAGGAGAAATAACGTAGCAGGTTGCACAGAAGCCCGAATCTACATAGAATAATCCCTTGTAACGGATCGAGTTACAACAACCGTTAGATTAGTTCAGAATCTATCATGATCATCAGATAAAATCAAGTGGAAGGACAAGATAAGCGGAACCCATAAGACACAAAGTCTTGAAACCTTTGAAATGGTGAAGTAAACGTTGACCATTAGATCTTGTGGAGAAAATTTGGTCCAGTTCTTAGTCGTTGGATCAAGGAGATAGAAATATTTTGTACTCTGGAGATTCACCACTTCAGCGATTACTGGAAACAAGTAAGAATCCACGAAATCCTGAAGTCATGAAATAATTCCAACTCTCGATCAGGAAGGAGCTTCATATGGTTTCCCAACTGTTAGATCAAGATTTGATCTAGAGTTAAGAACTGACCATTGATCTGGAATGGAAATGTTGAACCCTCAAATCACGCTAAAGGAAAGAAGGTTGTCAACTCCGGCGCTGACCACTCCGATGAAAATACGTCTGAAACATGTAAGTTTACATGAAGCACTGAAGGTTGAAGTAACAAATTGATGTTAGTCGTTGATCCAAGATCCACTAGAATATATTTTGATCGTTTCATCAAGTACAGTGGATGGATAGTGTAAGGTGTACTAACAACTAACAACAAGCGGTCACCACAACTTTGTGACTTATTCAGTAGGTAAACACTTCAGAGGGATTGAACTACTTCATAGTTCGAGTAGCCCGGAGTCCCGGAGTCACGAATAGCCGAATACCCAAAGAGCGGGAGCTCCTTTATTCCTAATTCTATGGTCCTAGCTCCTGAACATGTGAAGGTTATCAAGCAAAGAGTGTTGATACACCCTTCAGTGGAATTTTCTATGGAAGAGTTGGAAGACTACAAAGGTCAGAGTCCCGAAACGTCGAAGTTATGAAGTGAACGAGAATCTTCCACTCAATTGTATATTAAGTCCTAACCATTGATTTGTTTGAAGCCTCTAGATAAGTCAGGATCATCCTTCCAACATAAGATTAAATATTGACCTTCTAATCGACTAGTGAATACAGTATACGCACTTCGACGAAATGTACTCTGGGAGGATTGAATTAACTGCAAAGGTCGGAAGTCCCAAAGGACGAAGTACCAGAGAACCTGGTTCCAACACCAGACACATGATAAGGTAAATAAGATAAAGGGGATAGAAGTAAATAATCCCTCGAACGTTCAAATACGGTCCCATGTAGAAGAGTAGGGGCAGAAGAATAAAGCACTAATAAAACAATGCTTGGAATGAATAAGCTTGTGGTGTCGATCTCGCGTTCACACAAATTTTGGTTTGAATGGAGAACCTATTGATTAAGAATTGAATTCAAAACAATTCGATATCTATAGACTAATGAACCGATACACAATCATGATTAAAGAAGAGTTAAAACATGAGCATTATGAATAAAGAATAATAAGGAAAAATGATATTATTTGAAGTTTAATATTATCATTTAAATTAAAGGGTACAATGGTTCATTGTCAAAAGAAACAATGGTTCAAATTCAAACCAGTTGGAATACTATATAAACAAGAAAGAGTTGGAATACTATATAAACAATAAATAATGGTGAGAAGAAGGGGTCTCTGAAGTCCAGATCAGAAGATCAAAAGCATAAGCAGATTCCAAGAAGAAAAACTGATGATACTGATGCAGTGGGGGTGGAAGGGAGGAGCGAGGAAGGATTCATATCCTTTACTAAGTAAAGTGTAACAAACAAGGGATTTGTTTCTTCCTAGGGTTGGTGCCCTGAAAAACAAGGGAGTTGGTGCTTCCTAGGGTTGGTTCCCTAAAGACAAGGGAGTTGGTGCTTCCTAGAGTTGGTTCCCTAAAACAAGGGAGTTGGTGCTTCCTAGGGTTGGTTCCCTAAAGACAAGGGAGTTGGTGCTTCCTAGGGTTGGTGCCCTCAAACAAGGGATTTGGTGCTTCCTAGGGTTGGCTCTTTGAATAAGGGGATTTGTGTCTCCAAGAGTTGGTTCTCTAAAGAGGATTGGTGTCCTTCACAATATCATACAACTTTTTGTAAATCCTTGTAATTCTTGTTAATTATATTTATATAATTTATTTTAAATACAAGTTCATTGATGATATATTGTGATGATTAATAAAATAACAAAGTAATTACTTATTGTTTAAAAAGGTAATATTGATTCACCCCCCCTCTCAGTATTCCAACACATAGAGCCAAAGAAACCTTAGTATGTAGAGCTTCTATGGAGTCAACAAATAGTCCCTCTATGCATTTTTCTAAAGGCATAGAACCCCCTTTATATGAGTGAGTTATCAGATTCTAGTATATTCTATAATCTTCTATAATCACCTCATATGCTTATACATATGATGTTTTCTATATAATAGGTTTGGATAGGATCATTGTGTTAGTTAATCATGGTTGGTTGTTGTTAGTTATATGCATGGTGTATGTATATTGTGTTTCAACTATGAGATGTAACTTTTTTTCATCTTAATACAATGGGATTGAACCATTTTTTTTATCATTTGTATCTTGATGATGTCTACATTTTTGTGTTTCTTGCAGATGTGTTTTTCTTCTATTTGTTTAGATGTATGTAACTAAAGTTTAACTAAAGGATTATGCACCTCTTTTAATATTCAAAACTTTACACCATAATTAATTGGAAATTATCAAACATGCCTTATGTGATGCCTCCTTCCTTTGAAGGTTGAACATGTTGGCATACTAGATGATTGCAGACTATTTTTAGACACCTCCTATGGACCCTAGGTGTCTAAAAGAGACAAAAAATAAAATTATTCTCTCCATAGTTCTCATGTGGTGCTTTGGGGCCCTATAGATGTCCCATCAACTGTATAAGAAAAATCTAGGGTCTGTATTCCTGATTAATTTCCTTGGATCATGGTTTAGGCCTTAATACTTGGATATTTGATGTGTTGATACTTGAAATGGTGCCCAAAACCACTTGTATGTGAAATATTTTCTCAGCATTACTTGTTTTGTGGTACATGGCCTTTTCATGGCTCATGAGCCCTAAATCAAACATTTAGGGAATAATGCATTACATTTCACTAAACTTATAAATATGAAAATGTAATTTAGTCAATATTCATACAAACAAGTTTAAATTTTATATTTTTTTCTTCACTCCACTTATACATAATATTCTAGTTTATTTTCAAATTTAAAAATATTATCATGTACACCACAAACAACTCTCTAAGTATTAATCTATATCATGCTTCTTGATTTAAGTCTAGTAGAAAACGTAAATATATTACCAATATGGTGGATCTACAAATGACTACACTTATCTTTTTTTCTAACCATTGAATGCATCTTGGATGTCCATGTCAAATTTCCTTGAGGAAGAGAGGGACGGTAGGTGTTGGGGGGTGTCATTCTTGATCCCAAAGGAAACACACAATCTTCCTTTGAGTGGCGATTAGGTAAATCTTCAAACAATCAAGATGAGGCATTTTCTCTATTTCAAGGGATAAGGATCATTAATGGAAATAATATCTAGAACCTAATTGTCTCATGGGACTTCACTCTAATCATAAAACTAATGCTTAAATCCTCTTATATAAGAAATGAAATCCTAATAACAATATTCAAGTGAATTAGGAAATGATTTGCTTGGTTCAAGAGTGTGGAGTTCTACCACATTATCAGATTGCTCAACCATTAAACCAACAAGGGTACTCTTCTAGAATGTGGAAAATTAAGGCCAAAAAGAGGGGAGGTCTTTTAGTCCATCCCCTATGTATTATTTCAACATTATGATGTCAAACATTTGCCATGATATCACACAATGGGTGGTTGAATATCAAATTCGGTGGACAAGAAGCATTAAACCCACAAAACACTTACACACTCAAAGGTTAGTGTGGGATCAAACACATCAAGCACTTCATATTTGTATTCTTCTTGTGGGTAGGATAATGGCTATTAGCATCGGTTTGTTGCTTGAGGATTTGTGGTGTTTTTTCTGTCCATGGCTCATTATTTTGCTTTGACCTAGTTTGAATTGGGGATTAGCATTAGATATTATTAATTTTGGTTTATCTCTATGGAATCTTGGCTCTGGTTGTTTTCTAGATAAATGTTCTACTAACCACATTTCACAAGAACTAGGTGGCTCTGAATCTAGGTTTAATTTGTGGGGTTCTAAATATTGGTGGTTTGGAAAATTTGTTTTTTGGGGTTCAAGTTACATTCAAGGCTTTATAGTTGGTATGTTTGGGTTGTTTTTCGTTGCTCTACTCTCTAGGTACTTGTTTCTCCCGAGGCCCCTTTATATCATCCCATATTTCCTAAAGTTTAGCATTCCATCCTCCATCATTTCTTTGGATGAAATGTTGGAGTGTGTTAATAGAATTGATATTTTGAGTGTTGTGAGTGGAGGAAAGAGGGTCAAACATGAACTATGTTGGGAAAAATACATGAAAACTAGGAATTATAGGAGATGCCCGCTATGTGAAACAACTGAAATTCACAAAGTCTTAAGAAGGCATGATAACTACATCATTAATAATATAAACTTAATATTTTTATTAACTGGTAGAATGCATGATCTGGATTATATTAAGAATGAAATGAGACACAAACAAAACTATAGTAGAGAAAATAGAAATACAATGAAACCCAACTTATATTAATGAATAAATAGCAGAACATTGTAGAACACAAACTAGCTAGAATGGTAGTAGCTTATCTCTAAAGAGAAAGACATATCGACTATGATCATTTGAAAAAATATAATTACAAAGAGGATGAAAAGGGACTTTTATCATGAATCCTAAAATACAAAGAGAAAAAAAAACTAAACATAACAACCCTAACCATGGAATATGAAACACCAAAAGTATTGTGGGCCCCACAATGGTTAGTTGATATGTCAACTTCCCACGAGAACAACTTTTTCATACAATCTCTATTTGGGGAACATGATATATAGTTGGAAAGAAAGATCTAAATATTAAAAATTTTAACTATGGATAGGGAATTCCATAGAATCCACTCCCCCGCCATCGAATGTCCAAAAAAAACTGTTTAGGGCCTCAAAACGACCCCAAAAGTTTGCGACCCAAAAAAACTATAGAAAATTTTCCAAAAAGATAGAGAACCATTTTGTCAGTGGAAGAGATGAGAGGCCACCAATATCCACATGGATCAATCCTCCCCCCTTATGAATCAATGGTCTCCACTGCATCAAGTTACCTAATCAGATGAGGAAACTTATGCTAAATTTGGTTCCCAGTGAGCCACTTGCCTTGGTGAAGAAGTTACACTGCTTTAACAACTCGATAGAGTTGTATGTTCTGTTGGAAGATTCCTTTCATATGTGTATCCATGATTCAATAAATTGTATTTTTCTCAAGGAAGTCATGATTAATTTATGTGGGGACCAAGTGCTCAACTACCTCTGAGGTGTCCAGTATAGGTGGAAAATATGGGTGAAGGAGCTCCACATTAAAGACCATATGCAAGCCAAGGAATGGGGGGATAATTAATTCAAAGGAATTATCACTTAAAAACATGGTTATGGTGTAAGGCCCATATTTAAGTAGGCGAAGCTTGCGATGGGGTCCAACAAGGCACTCTTTCTGCAAATGTAACTAGACCTTATTACCAACTTGAAACTTGTGTGGAACCTGATGTTGGTCATGTCGCTACTTGTAATTGGAATTGGATTTCTATAAGATTCCATGGACTTGTTGGAGGATGAGTTGAATCCATTAAACAAATATGCATGCCTTATCATCCTCAGTTTGAGTATGGGAAAAAATTTCCCATGTGGGTGCAATGGGTAGAGATACGTCAATTAGGGACAATGGTTGGAACCCCAAGCACACATAAAAAGGGATGTGCCCAATAGAACTATGAAGGGATTGATTGTAGCTATGTTGAACATAAGGAAGAATATCACCTCATGTGCAAGCCCTATTTGGAGTTGTACCTCAGGATATCCACAATCATCCTATTGACTATCTTCATCTATCCATCAGTTTAGGGGTGGAAGGGAGTTGATTTGTTGATCGTGGTGTCCATAAATGACAACATAATGGACCAAAATGTACTAAAGTGTTATAAAAATAGGACTGCAGAATAATAAAATAAAGCAAATGTGGAAACAAAACACAGAAGATACACAATACAAGAGAGACACAGATTTATGTGGTTCACCCAGTGTGGGCTACATCCACTAGAGAAATTGCCAGGTCCTTCCTTTATTATTATCCAGCATATGAAGGGATACAACCTACAACAAACCCATTGTAACTTCCTCTTCTTTCTCTCACAGTCTCCTATCTCAAAATACAATATTCGTCGTCAACTATAGCCGCAATACATTTCGCTCATAAAAGAGGGTTTCCTTCTAGGGAAAAAAACCCTAACATAATCTCTATCATTAGATATATGAACTTATAATGAATGGTCCAAATTTACAATGAAATTACAATATACATTTACAAGACAATTTTTCCTTCGGGGGCTTCTCCCCCAAACCCCCGCTAGGGGCTCGCTTGCCCCCAAACCCCCCAACTAGGGGGATAGCCCCCCCGGACCCCATAGAGGGGGTACCCCCCCTCTGCACTCCCCGACGTGGAAGAGTGTACATACTTCTCGGGTGTAAATACTTTATGGGGTATAAATATGGCTGAAAGTAAAGGACCTCTGAATCAGGAAGATAATCAAGCTCCACAACCAACAATCTCCCACTTGGAGATTGATCTCAACAACTCCACCACTGTTGTATATGCTGGACTCTGAACCTTCTTGGACCTGGAAAATTTCTCATCTTCATCTTCATTCTTTAAAACCAACTAAAACTGAGTAGGAACTTAGTTTCTCCCTGGTTACTCCCTTTGTTAACATGTCTGCAAGATTCTGGCTAGTGTGTATTTTTTCCAACTTCAAATGTCCATCATCCAAGGTAGATCATATGAAGTGGTACCTCAATTGTATATTCTTAGTCTTCGAATGGAAGGTTGATTTCTTTGCAAGATGAATTGCACTCTAACTATCACAATACAATCTGCTATTCTCCTGCTTCTTTCTCAATTCCTCCATAAGCCTTTGTAAACAAATCATCTCTTTACTAGCCTCGGTAGCAACAACATAATCTACCTCTATTGTTGAAAGTGAAACAACCTTTTGCATTTTCGAAATCCAACTTACTGTTGTTCCACCTATAGTAAAAACATACCCTGTGGTTCTCCTCCTGCTATCTTTATCACCTGCCATATCTGAATCAACATATCCCTGTAGAAAAGTGTTTGAACCTCCAAAACATAATGCATGAGTAGTAGTACCTCTCAAATACCTAAGAATCCACTTTACTTCCTCCCAATGTTCTTTACATGGATTGTTCATATACCTTCTCACAACTCCCACTAGATGTGCAATATTTAGTCTTGTGCAAACCATTGCATACATCAAGCTACCAACTATTGATGAATAAGGGACCCTGGACATGTATTCTATCTCCTTCCGTGTCTTGGGACACATTTCCTTAGTTAATTTGAAATGGTGGACAAAGGTGTACTAACTGGTTTTTCATTCTGCATTCTAAACCTCTCCAACACCTTCTCTATGTACTCACCCTGAGACAATGTCAGTTTAAGATTTTTCCTGTTTCTTGTTATTCTCATACCAAGGATTTTCTTTGCAGCACCCAAATCCTTCATCGCAAATGAATTGGTTATTTTCTTCTTGAGCACATTTATATCCTGCATATTAGACCCTGCAACAAACATTTCATCTACATAAAATAGCAAGATAATAAAGCTTCCATTTTCTAGCCTTTTAAAATAAACACAATGATCAGAATGACATATACTATAACCTTGTTCTGTCATAAACCTGTCAAACTTCAGATACCACTGCCTTGGAGCTTGATTTAGGCCATATAATCTCTTCTTCAACCTACATACCAAATTTTCCTTCCCTTTGACTTCATACCCCTGTGGCTGCTGCATATAAATCTCTTCCTCCAAATCCCCATGGAGAAAAGTTGTTTTTACATCTAACTGTTCAAGATGCAAATAGTCTACTAACATGGGACATAAAATAGCTCTAATTGAAGTCATTTTAACAACAGGAGAAAATATTTCATCAAAATCTATACCTTTCTTTTGTGCAAACCCCTTTACAACAAGTCTAGCCTTGTATCGCTTTTCTCCTCCATCTTCTTCCTTCAACTTCTAAACCCATTTATTCTACAATGCTCTTTTTCCTGCAGGCAACTGAACCAAGTCCCAAGTATGATTATTTACCAAAGAATCCATTTCCTCTTTCATGCCTTGCTCCCACTTCCTTTTGGTGTCTACCTGCATTGCCTCTTCATAACATTCTGTTTCATCAGAATTAGTCAACAATAAATAATACAATGAAGGAGAGTATCATTCAAGGGGTATACTTAACCTGGTAGATTTTCTAACAACACTTGCAGGTGTTTGAGGTACCTGTTGCTCCTGATGTTGTACATTTTGATTTTTTGGTTCTTTGGAATTTCTTTTTTGGTGATCTCATCAAGCACTATTGTTACCCATGATTTTGGTCATCATGATGATGTATTGATGATGGTGTACTCAAGCTCTTCATAAGAACTTTCTCCTGAGAAAAGTTACTTTCATCTCTTCCCAGAAAACTCATTTTTGAAGAGGGTTCGCAGGCTGCTCATATATTTGGGTGTGAGAATGCCTCATTCTCGCAGGCTTCCTTAAGCTAGGGTGCGAACTTCTCGTACTGTGTTGAATAACTAAGGTTCAAACTCTTCCTAAAGCATGGAAAAAGATGAATTCTCGATGTTTCTAGAAGGGAATCTTCTAGAAGGATGCGTTGGCACTCGAATGGTTATCCTTGTACTAGATTCCCAGATATTGTGTGATCATTCTTATCCAAGTAACTATCTTATTCTCTCCTATATATTGAGGGAATTCTCATGGAAAAGGTTAAGCAAGATTCATTGGAGAATTGGTGAAAGAATTGTGTGAAGGACTTAGCTTGAGCAGCAGCTTGGAGACTCTCGCAAGTCTACCAAGAGGATTTGATCTTCTTCATGCAAGGATTGAGCAAGTGTGTGTGTTGGAGCCAAGAGCCATCGAAAGAAAGCTTGCGACATCAAGGCTATCAGGTTGTAATATTTACTTTCCATCAATATGATACAGTGGCATGTCCCTTTCCCATAAATCTATTTTCACTTTATTGTGTAATTCCTTGATCATACACATAGGTTGACATTTGAATATATTGTGTTATCTTCTCTTTGGTTGGTTTGTGTTGTCTTGGTCTTGACCTCACAAGAGCATCGGAGTGAAGCAGGAGCAAAAGAGACCCTAGGAAGTGATATAAAGGTATGTTACTTGTTCCTTCCTACTAGTTGATTCAATGGTCAAAACTTAGGGAAAGAGTTATGTCATGTCCTTTTTTGTTCTAGATCTAGGTGGATCTAGGGAGATATGTTAGTGTCTACACCTACCGATTAGTCCGATAACAAAATTGACAACTCCACTGGGGAGAATCCCATTTTCTTTGTGGATTTTGGTGTTTTTTCGTGGCCATTTGCTCTGGTTTTATTTTTCTCCTTGCCTACCAATCTCTGAGTCTTCAGGATATCCTGATAGACCCTCTAGGTCCAGAGGCCTTTTCAAATTTTCTTTCATTTTCCAAAAATTTGACTATGTTCAGATATTCTCGCACTGCACTTCACTGTACCCTGCGAGAATCCATAGAGTTCACATATTGCCTTTAGGTTCAGTGCGAGTTTCTTGCACCCTGCTCAAGGGCCACCTGCAAGAATGCCTAATTCTCGCACTGTGTAGTATTGCCAGCTTGCAAACTCATATTTTTCAAATTTTTGGATTAGGTTTTTGGCATCTTCAACTGTCCAGATCAGTTTAGGTGCCTAATAAGAGTTTCTTGGACCATTGATTGATGTCTTCCTTCTCTTCGTTTGCATGCTTGAACAGTCTTAGGATTTCAAGGCTCTTCTTGTCACTTTTGTCTTGACTTTCGTTTCTTGACTTTTCTTGGCAACACCATACTCTCTGATTTCAGAATCTGAGTGTGTTTGATTAGTTAAGGACTGGTGATCAGTTGGAAGTTGAGTTGTTTTGGTCTTTATCATTTGCTTATTTTTTGAAAGATCATTTTTCTTATGTGATTGAAAAGACCATATTGGTTTGCTTGTTATTTTTGTTTTCATTGAAAGAGTGGATTTGGTTTTTATCATTGCTTGTTCATTTTTTTTAATTTTTTTTTAATTTTTTTTTTAATTTTTATTTTTTTTTATTTTTTTCAGTACTCTCGCTATCATAGTGTGGGTCCTTTTTGGAAAGTGAACAAAGTTTTTCTTTCAAAAAATCTTTTTCATTTTCGAAAAACATTGAAAATCACTTGTTGAAGATTATTGAAAAAGACACAATAGAGAATTGTTGTTGATGTGTGATTTGTTGCATTTGCATTTTAAAGGAAATTTTGCATTGTAATTCGAGGTTGATCTGAAAAAAAATTTCTCTCTCTCCCATACATAGGATTCATTGAATGCAAAGTGATCTATTTCATTCTCATCCATGCATTGTTGGGTTAGAGTCATACAACATAAGTTTCATCTCCGTTTCCTTTGAGTAAACAACAACCCTTAATAACACTGTGCAATCATAAAATTTAACTAGTAATTCTTTTCTAGGGCTCTATTACACCAACATTTAGCTCGGCTAGCGCTTTTTAAACACACAATAACATCTTGTGTTAGGGAGTGTTAAATTCCATTTGCAACATCTTGTCTTGGGAAGCCCTTCTCACACAAGGGTCAAGCACGAGGTCGCATTGATCTTGATAGAGTTACTCACCCTGCTTTGTTGATATCATTGTAGAGATTGCACATATTACGGGGATCACTCGGAGGTATACCCACAATGATGAGTGGAAGCCTTTTGAGTTGATTTCGGGCTAGATACCCTGCCCTTGCATGTGGATCGGACTATCGACTGTGCCTCTAGGATTTATTGTTGTTGGTGGTGACCTTAGTGGCCTATCTTTCTAGGTTCTTACACGAGGTGACTGTGAAGGGGAAATTCTTCATGGTACCTGGAATTGACATTGACCAAACTCACTCGGGCTCCTTGGAGGGTATACCCACGATTAAGTGTGGAAGCTTGCACCAGGGTGTAAGTCTATTAATCAGGTCGTCAACGTAAATTTTCCACCCTAGCCCAGCCCCTTCTCGTCTCGTTGTTGCAACGTTGGATTTCATCACCAACTAGTGGCTTCAAATTTGGAAGGCCTTGTTTGCTTGGTGTTGCTTCCTAGATTTTCTTTATTAGCGCATGTTGTTTGTTTCTCGAAGTTGACCATAGGATTTTCTTTGCAAATTTTTTCACTCGTTTACAATAGCTCCTCCACATCGTTCACGTAGAATGCAGGGTTTATCTCCAGAGCATCTGGAAGGTTCTCAACCCTTGCCTACCAGTACACTTGAGGGCTCTCCTCGGCAAAGTGAATTCACAGTTGTCACCACACCACAAGTGGAATGTACTGACTCTCTAAAGAATTTTCGAATCACTAATACTCAAGAGGAATTTCGACACCCTCATTCTGAGAGACATTTTATGCGAGCAAACTCTTCCGGAGACTTAATTGTTGTATATTCTAGATCTTCGTCTGGACCTGGGGACCACGATCCTTTTTGGTATACGGGTATTTTTCGATGAGACCTTTTTGGTCTTGGTTCACCTGTGATTTCCGAGATCAACCCACCTATGATTTCTGAAATCTCTGGTACAAAGACAGTACCGGTGACTACCGCTTATCATTTTACTGACCTTGCCGAAATGGCCCATCTCACAGCTACTTCGAGTGTTCCAACCGGGTTTAATGTGGTTAGTCTTGCTCCCATCAACACACCGCGAATGCCCAATGTCAATCTGACACTACCACCTGGATACCGTGCATTGAATACTTCCATTCCTACTCCTGTGCAAACTCCATCTGGCTCTCCTGGTGGTCCTTCTTCTTCTGGGCACTTTCTTCCCAGTTTTGTCCCAACACTCCCTCAATTTCCTTTTGGAGGACCTTCTTCATCTTCTACTGGCAATCCTAATCCTAGTGGTGCTATTCTGTCATTCACTCCAACTTATCAGTTTCCGGTTGGTGGACAATCTCATCAAGGTAGTATAACTCAGCCTCCTCTCAGTTGGCAAATGCCAATTGGAACATTGCCCTCAATTGGCACACCACCTTCAATGGGAGGGGCAACCCCACCTTATGGGAAAAACATACCTCCATCCTTGGCCCAGTATTGGAATCATTTGATACAAAATCCTCCTAAAACGTCTGGGGGCAGCAGTTTCCAGCTGCGTCCGTAACACCCCCTAGTATGGGCCAACCATATCCAGGTTCGTTTAATCCCATTTGGGGGGAGAATGCTCAAACTCAAGCCCCTGTTCGAGGGTATAATCCGATGAGCTACTATCATGTCCAACCACCACCGAATATGCCTAGATCTTCACATTATATGCAGACTGCTTATGGTCCTACTGGTTTGTCGACATGGCTTCCTCCCCAAAGCCACCAGTACCCGCAGGTGAATCGACAGTTACCCTTTCTTGCCACTTTGGATCTTTTTTATTTGTCAAGTATTTTAAACGATCCTATTCGTCACTCTCCCCAATGGCTTGTTATACCAGCCAAGCTTCCATCGAACATTCCTAAATTCGACGGAAAAGTGGGAGAGGACCCAAACAATCACGTTATGACTTTTCACCTATGGTGCTCATCCAAATCATTGATGGATGACTCTATTCATTTATGTCTTTTTCAATGAACCCTTACAGGTTTTGCTGCGAAGTGGTATATCGAATTGCCCCGAGGTTTCTTCTCTGACTTCAACACCCTATCTATGGCTTTTCTTATGCATTACTAGTTGCCGATCCGTTATGATACCGGGACCGAGATTTTGACTTCCTTCAAACAGACTAAAGGCACTCATATCTCTGATCACATCCATGAGTGGAAAAGGAGATGATGTCTCATTAAACTTGAGCTCCCCGATTAGTTACTCGCAGAATGGTTTACAAAATCATTTGTGAATGAAATCGGTAAGGACATTGCCATGGGTGGCGTAGTCACGGAAGAGCAGGCTATAAGTCGTTCTCAATATATTGACCTCGTTTACTCACAAACGAGAACCCTTTACGATTTACTACCTGACTTACCTCGTCCTAATCCTTCCAACACTTCAACTACTCCAGCTGCCTCACATGCAGCTTACGGTGTGATTGGTACTGCTCAAGCCCAATCACATTCCGCTTCAAGCACAAACCCTAAATACGCTTCTTCTAATGTTCAAAATGCTCCGTCTCCTGCCACTCCCACCAGCAAGACTTCTGAGGTAAATTCCATCCAATATACCCCAACCGGTAAAAACAAATTGAAAAAGGGGAGAGGTAAGAATAAGGAGGGAAAAAATAATTTTCAAGTAGAGCAAACCAAAACTACCCCTGTTGACGATCGGGATAAGCGCAAACCACGATACCCTTGCCTTATCTGTGGTGATGATCACTACATGAAGGATTTTCCATGACGTGCCGAGGTCACTAAGTTCCTTCAAGGAGTTCCAAAACCACCTGCACTGACTATCTTGTCCCAACCCTTCCCATCTCAACAACAGGCTCAGTTGGTCATCCATGACCAACCCTCATATTCTACCACCTCCTATGTTTTGATGTGTACTGGCGATTCTAAGTAGAACAATGTTGCACTCACTACTCGTGCCAAAGATTATTCTCCCTCCAAGGAGAAGGTTGATGATTTACCCCCTTCCTTGGTACAAACCTCTCCCATGACTCCACCTACCAACGGTCCTCTTCATCTCGAACGACCGAGCCTCGACACAGTTCTGCGACCCCCCCCAAAGGGCGTCATTTGGAAATCAGCTTTCAATCCTCATGCTCGTGCGGCCTAGAACTACAACATTGTTGAAGAGCTGGCCCAAGCACATTCTGCAATGTCAGCCCTTGAAGTCCTTCAAACTTGTCCTGTAGAACGGAAGGCACTGTTGAAAGCTATCGGTGGAATTGACTCGACGGACATGAATTTAATAATATTTGACTTGGAAGATCACATTCCAAGGCTACCCCCTCAACTTGCGTTCCATATACAAGTTGTTGTCTCTCACAAGAACATTTTTCGAACCATTATCGACGAGGGTGCCTTGATGTGTGTCATGTCTCTTGCTTGCTGGAAATTCATTGACTCTCCTTCTTTGAATGAATCACAAAACACTCTTAAAGCCTTCAATGGATCTGTTTTTAAGCCCTATGGTGTTCTTCCTTCATTTCCCATCACGTTAGAAAGAAAAGTGGTCCAAGTCGAAGTGGAAGTCTTTGACGCTCCCCTTGATTATAATCTTTTGCTTGGACGCAGCTGGATCGATTCCATGCGTGCAGTTGTGTCGACCCTTTTCTGTGTAGTACGTTTCCCTCATCAAGGAAAGGTTATTACCTTCGACCAACTCACCTTCTTTAATTCTGATACTCGTACTGGAAACGTACTGTTTATCACTAAAACCCCACCGGGTTATGACAATGTCAGTGTAGGCCTTCTCAAGGATTCTTTGTTAATGGGTACTTTCCCCATTCCACCGCCCGATGTTCCACGCCCGTTTGTTGCTTCCATAAACATGATCTCCACCTTACCTCATGAAATTCCTGCATCTAACGACCCATGGATAGTCCCTGACCCTGGAGATCATCTTCGTTTCGGCAACAAAATGTCGTTAAGTCCAGTTGAATCTGCCTATCAAGCTATTCAATCGGAAACACCTTATACCCCTTCTCTTGATGAGTTGCCTCCCGATCCTTTTCGTGTTGTTTTTCCCACTGACGAGATGATCATGTCCGTCATGGAGGATACCCCTTGGGATGATGGGCATCATCATTCCATCATTTTTTTGGAGCGACATACTCTTGAGAACTACCAACGGATTTCAACCCCATTGACCGTTGTCGTCATCTCAACCGTTCCCGAGTCTACACATGATGTGTTTGCTGAAGGGAACTTAAGCAATATCTCGCCCATGATTCACATTGACATATCCATCAAACCTAGAATCATCGAAAATGTCCATATTGGAGCTTCATGTTCCCCTGACGAAATAGTCACCTATAAATTCATGTTCAAAGAGTTTCATGACATCTTCACCTGGAGTTACGAAGAAATGTCAGGTATCGACCCTGAGATTGTGATACATGAGATAAAGACATATCCTGACGCTAAGCCTGTCTGGCAACACCTTCTTCCAGTTCACCCACGTAAAGAGGCTGCTATAAAACTCGAAGTCGAGAAACTTCTGAAAGTTGGCTTTATTTATCCGGTGGCTCTCACAGACTGGGTTTCCAATCTTGTCCCGATTGACAAGAAACAGGGCACCATTCGTGTATGCGTTGATTATAGGGATATTAACAAAGCTTTTCCAAAAGACAACTTTCCTACCCCCTTCGTCGATCAGATTGTTGATGACTATGCCGAAAGTGAAATTTTCTCTCTCATGGATGGTTTCTCCGGATATAATAAAATCAACATTGTTCCCGAGGATCAACATAAGACTGCTTTTATTTGTCCTTGGGGTACTTTTGCCTATCGAAAACTTCCTTTCGGTCTTAAGAATGTTGGCACTACTTTTCAATGCGCTATGTCTTATGCTTTCCATGATATCAAACATATCATTCAACCCTATTTGGACGATTTAACCACTCATTCAATGTACAGAGTTGATCACCCAACTCACCTCCGAGCCATTTTTATTCGCTGTCGGTTCTACCGTATACATTTAAATTCTCATAAGTGTGTTTTTTGTGTGGAATCCAGTCGTCTTCTAGGTTTTATCGTTTCGCGTCAAGGGATTCGGGTGGATCCGTTAAAGGTTGAGGAAATCCTTAATCTCCCTCCTCCTTCTACACTTGTCCAGTTGCAAAGCTTGCAAGGGAAAGAAAAATTTCTTCATCATTTTATCCCAAATTACGCCGAGTTAACTCGTGGATTTACGCGGCTATTAAAAAAGGATTCAGAGTTCGTCTAGGATACCATTGCCAACAATGCTTTTGAATCTTTGAAGTTGTCTCTAACATGCGGTCCACTTCTCTTTCCCCCCGATTACAGTCACAATTATTTCCTATACCTTGCTTCCTTAGATTACACCATTGGCATGGTTCTTATTCAAGAGGATCATGCTCACGATGAACATGTTATTTACTACTTGAATCGAAGTCTCACGCCGACTGAAATCAAGTATCAACATGTCGAGAAACTAGCCTTAGGTGCCGTCCAAGCCGTCCAACGCTTCTGGTACTATATCCTCTCACGCAAGACTACGATGATTTCTCATTGCAACCCTATGCAACACATTTTGACATGTCAATTACTTGGGGGAAAATACTCCAAATGGATTGTGATACTCCAGGAGTTTGACTTGGAATTTGAACGTGCCAAGTCCAAGAAGTCCTTAGTTTTTGCTGAGTTGATATGCGACTTTCCCCATTCGGCAACAGAAAATGTAGCAGTTGATTCATTACCTGATGAATCTCTTTTCCTTATTAGCACTGATGATCTTTGGTATGGGGATATCATTATATATCTCCAAACCCAGACTTTCCAGCCAACTTTGTCTAGTACTGAACGACGTCGAATACGCTATCAAGCTCGTCAATACATTATCCTCGGGGATACTCTTTATCGTCGGGGGATTGACTCTATTTTTCGACGTTTTCTAATGTTTGACGAAGCCGAGAAAACTCTGAATGACTGCCATTCTAGAGCATGTGGTGGTCATATGTCTGGGTATGCTACTGCCCAGAAGATCTTACGTGCAGGGTATTTTTGGCCTTCTTTGTTTAATGATTGCATCATTTTCGTTCAGAAATGCCATGCCTGCTAGACCTATAATAACAAGATCCGGTCACATCCCGCTCCTCTTCACCCTGTGGTCTCAGTTGGTCCCTTTACGAAATGGGGCATCGATTTCATGACATGTCACCCTCACTCGGCTCGGGGGCATGGTTACATCATTGTAGCCGTTGATTACTTTACGAAATGGGTCGAGGCAATGTCGACATTTGACAACACTCGAAAGACCGCAACATTGTTCCCTTTTAATCACATCATAGCTCGTTTTGGTGTTCCCCAAGCTATCGTCACCGATCACGGTAGCCACTTTTGGAATTTTATGATCTCTGAACTTACTAAAAAGTTGAGTCTTCGCCATGATAACTCAACGCCCTATTATCCACAAGACAACGGACAAGTCGAAGCAATTAACAAAGTTCTCATAGCTATGCTCCGATGAATGATAGGGATTCATAAAAAAAGTTGGCACACAATGTTGTTTTCATCATTGTGGGCTTACCGGACATCCGTCAAGTCCGCTATTGGGTTTAAACCTTTTCGGTTAGTCTATGGTGTGGAAGCCATTCTCCCTATCGAATGTGAGATACCCTCTTTAAAACTAGTTGTTGAACTCCTACCCAACACTTCTGATGAGGAAGAATGTCTATTGTATCTTATGCGATTGGACAAAACTCGATGTGATGCCACCCTAATCATAGAAGCTTGGAAGAAATGTGTCAAGGCCCAATATGACAAGCAGGTCAAGCCTTGAATTTTTTCCGAAGGTGATCTTGTTCTTCTCTATGAACAAGATCGAGATATGTTAGGAGTTGGGAAATTCGAACCCATGTGGCGAGGTCCTTATATCGTTCGACGAGTTTTGGAAAAAGGAGCTTATGAGTTGGTAGATTATGATGGTATCCCTTTGAGTGAGCCCAGGAATGGGTTGTACTTGAAGAAGTACTATGCATAAAATCATTTGTGCACTAGTACTTGTATTTTTATTGTATCATACTTCTTGTGTGTTACTATAGCTTGTTTTTGTTGTTATCTGGTCTCTACCCTTATGTGATATTGTGTTTGATTTCCAGATGTCGAAGTCTTCGCTACCCTATATTAGCTTCGCTGATAGTGCTAGCCATAGTACTCAGAACCTTGCTTCTGCTGCATGGGCAATTTACGCCCCTACAAACGAACTTGTCTCCTTACGAGGTGTGTGCCTCATCTATGCAACCAACAACATTGCAGAGTATAGCACCGTTATTGAAGTATTAGTTGATGTTATCTCGCTCAAATTTTTTCATTTGGTTGTGCGACTTGATTCGCAGCTTGTAGTACTATAGTTAAGTAATGTCTACTCTATTCAAAGTCCTACTTTGTTACGGGTGTATTTGCGAATTCGCCTCTTGGAATGTTATTTTGATCACATTGAATATCAACATATTTCTAGATATCTAAATACATTAACAGATACATTAGCTAATTATGTATTAGACAGACATTTGAATCATCTATAAATCAAACACATCAATATTCACACAATATAAAGTAAACCAGTAGAAGCCGTCTGTATATATAACGATCAAAAGAGTTTTTTACAAAAAGTTTGTCCGAAGACCAAAATGTCAAAATCTGAAGCTTATAGCTTCTACAAAGTGATGTCATGGATGACGTTCACGGTATGCCCCAGCAACCCTACAGAGCATTCGACTCATAGACCCTAACACTTCTACAGTATGACGTTGATCGCGTTGTGGAACCTCTCCCAGAGTCATGTCTGGAATATCTGTGGTCAATCCCTCCATATTTTGTTCCACCACTTGATAATCCTCATCATGTTGTGGCGTTGCCGCTACCTCTCCTCACCGCTGAATGGGAGAAGTACTAGGAGGTCTGTAAGGTCCAACATCTGTGACATCACCAAATGATTTTGTGTTAGTCTTTGGACAAACATATAAAACATATAAAAACTTTGTCCGAAGACCAAAATGTCAAAATCTGAAACTCATAGCTTCTACAAAGTGACGTCATGGATGACGTTTACGGTAACACACGACTTCCCGAGAAACCCTACGGAGAAGTCGACTCATAGACCCTGAAACTCCTACAGTATGGCGTTGATCGCGTCGTGGAACCTCTTCCGGAGTCATGTCTGGAATATCTACGGTCAAGCCCTCCAGATTTTGTTCCACCACTTGATAATCCTCAGCATATTGTGGCGCTACCACTACGTCTCCTCCCCGCTGAATGGGAGAAGTACTAGGAGGTCTATAAGTTCCAACATATGTGACATCAACAAACGATTTTGTATTAGTCTTTGGACGAACATATAAAACAAAAACATTTGAATATGATAAAAATTCACAAAATATTTAAAAATAAAAATGTGTGTACTTCTTACCAAAGTCCCCCCACTGAGCATCCTAAGGTAGTACTAAATCCAGATCTCCTCGGAAATCCAACCCGACATAAGCATAGTCGTCAACCATCAACAGTTGTGGTTGAAGCCAGTCAAAGAAAGTATCATCATACTTGATGATCGGTCCAGCCACGTGTCAGGCCATAAGCTGACACCATCTCAGCATCCTTGGATCCCTGGGAGCCAGTATATTCCACTCGACCTGCAGCCTTAGTAATGGGACCCTCTCAAGGAAGAAGGACACCAACAAAGATCCGTACTCAAATTTCTTTAGGTTGTCTCATCTACATTTGGTCAACTGTCTTTTTACGCTACGAAGCATTGCATCTGCCCAGTTGAACACCTGAGGTTCAGTACACTCAATATCATACTGGAAGTAACTCTGTAATGCCATGTGAGGAGCAGAACTCCCAGCCATCTGAGCTATGGTGAATAGGATAGTACGGAGGGTCAAATCTCGTACCCCCAAAATAGCTACTTTTCCTTTCTTTCTCTATGCCTCAGGAACGCAGTGTAAACGACAGTACTCAGTCATGGGCAACCCACCGCCTTTGCTACCAATCAGGCTCACATAGTACCCCCGTCGGGACAATCCATCAAAAATTAAATGTTCTCAATGTCTAATGATAGTGTGTGGACCCCCACATGAAATACCTTCTGATCAGGGTCCCACATACGCACCAGGTACTCTAACAAGCTAACTTGGGCCCTCATACCCGGGATACGAAAGTACTTCAGGAGTCCACAATTTCTCAAAGAAACAATAGTAGGTGGATGATTTTCAGCAATTGCATTGTCTTCTTCATGCTCCCTTTCACGCCATTCAAGCACCATTTTGATGGTCAATTATCAGCATAAGAGGCACAACAAGAAGATTAGCAAATTTCTTCATGAATTCATTCTCTTTCATTGAGTAAAATTTCAAATTTCTTTTGACCTTTTCGGTTCTCGCAGGTGCCCTTTGGGCACAGTGCGAGAACCTCGTAGGCTGCCTTAGGCTCACCTGCGAGAATGTCTCATTCTCGCAAGTCCCGTGTAGCCTGCCTGTGAGAATGGTAGCGCGCAAGTAGGGCTTGCAAAATCAACCCAAAAAAGAATTTTAACCAATGAAATTGTAAAATTAAACCATGAAAGTGTTAAGGACAAAGAGCCTACCTTACTGTCACTGACACCTCGTTGAATGGACACTCGTAACTCCTGCAATCTGACGCCAAACTTCGAGGGTAAAACAGGGGTTTTTGAACTCAAATAGTGGAAAGGTAAAAATGATATCGTAAAAATAGTATTTACTCCTTTTATTTACTTTTACTATGTCATTTGGTTTTTTATGATTATTTATCTATTAAACCCTAATCCCTAATGTCCCTTTGAGTGTAACTTTTGCAGGCATAATGACTTCATGGTCAAATATAGGGATACATACATGTTTTTCTTTGTCATTGCGTGTTTTGATTATTTTTTATGGTTTTTGTATAAAACCTCGAGTGTGATCTTTGTCCATTCTTACGCTCGAAAATACATGAGAATGTGATCGAGCATACTTTTATCACTTTTTTGGGCTCAACAAGGTTATACGAAAAATGAACCCCCTTGGAGTCCTCTTTAAGCTCTTTTCAGACTCTCTAAACATGAAAATATCGTCGAGTGACCTTGCTATTTTCACGCTCGATAAAGTATTTGAAGTAAGCATCTGGTGAACGATAATTTATCTCTTTTTCAGTCTTATCCAGACTATTTTACGAAAAATGAACTGAGAGAGTTATCTTTTAAGTGTTTTTACAGACTCTATAATCATGAAAAAGCTTCAAGTTTTCTATCTTTGGACTCGTTAAACAAACATTGACACACCTGTAATGGGACTGAACCACTCCTTCTTAGGGTTCGTTAAACATACTCCGAGGGACTCATCCGAAGGATGAGCTTACATCAACAAGAATATGTTATGCTCCTCAAGCTTGCGTAAAAATAAAGAGGTACTCGCTAGAAATGGTGGGGGAAAATTTGGGAAAGGGATATGTTTTCACCTTCGTATTGATTGGAAGTAAGTGTCGCTCTTAAACATGCTACCCCCTATTCATCATTTGAAGCCGGTTTGGGAAATCCATTTGTCTCTCATTCGATTTGCTACAAGGTCATTCCCTGTGTCGTCTTTGAGTCAATGCTGCCAAATCATTGGTCGTGTCGTTCATATTTTCAAGAGAAGTCCATCTGAAACCTATATTGAGTCGGCCATCTACAGTTGTCCATTCTCTCTATGTCATTCGTCCCTGTGTCCAGTTCAATCATACTCTGTTTCACCTTCAAAATCTGTTACTCATTTCGTGTCATTGATGGGGGATACATCAAGGCCCTCCTGTGATGAGTTTTGTTCCATCGACTTCAGCTCGTTATCCGGAATCAAAGCTTAGAATTTCTTTGGTACCTTGGAGCTTGCATGCCTTAATGGCATGTTTCCTCGCTTTCGACAGTGGGTTTACATCACTGACCCCTGATCCAAAGATTATGTCGAATGTTCGACTTCAACTCATTCATTCACACTCAATGGATTTTACTAGTGTACCTTGGGATTCATTTACATCAATGGTGATTTACCTCGCACTTGTTAACAGTTTCATCAATGACCAGTAATCAAGTGGTTTCTTCTATGTTCGACTTCGACACATATAATCACATGGTTAGATTCGTACTTTGGGCGAAGAGATTGAAGACCCTGGATATCATCTCTTTTGTCCAGGTTGCGATGGAGTATGTATAATTTGCGACACATAGATCCACTGTGTATGTCTCGTGGCTATGTCATCTTAATTTGAAATTTCTCGCATAGATCCACAGTGTATTCCTGGTGGCTATGTTATATTTTGACGGCATGGATCCAGAGTGTATGATTGGTGGCCATGACCCATGTCTACAATGTCATCAGTCTATGATCTGAGTATAGGAATTCCTACCTCAGAATTAATATATATGATATTCTGTAGATGCTTGGTTGTTCATAGGTTTCCGATTAGGTGTGCTCCTAGTTTCTGACACACACATGCAGCTTACAAAGTCTTTCGGCTGTCACTGGTTCCAACCTCATACTTTGGGGGGCATTCTGTTACTCATGATTTTGGTTGTCATGATGATGTATTGATGATGGTGTACTCAGGCTCTTCATAAGAACTTTCTCCTGAGAAAAGTTACTTTCATCTCTTCCCAGAAAACTCATTTTTGAAGAGGGTTCGCAGGTTGCTCATATATTTGGGTGTGAGAATGCCTAATTCTCGTAGGCTACCTTAAGCCAGGGTGTGAACTTCTCACACTGTGTTGAATAGCTAGGGTGCGAACTCTTCCTAAAACATGGAAAAAGATGATTTCTCGATGTTTCTAGAAGGGAATCTTCTAGAAGGATGGGTTGGCATTCGAATGGTTATCCTTGTACTAGATTCCCAGATATTGTGTGATCATTCTTATCCAAGTAACTATCTTATTCTCTCCTATATATTGAGGGAATTCTCATGGAAAAATTTAAGCAAGATTCATTAGAGAATTGGTGAAAGAATTGTGTGAAGGACTTAGCTTGAGAAGCAACTTGGAGACTCTAGCAAGTCTACCAATAGGATTTGATCTTCTTCATGCAATGATTGATCAAGTGTGTGTGTTGGAGCCAAGAGACATCGAAAGGAAGCTTGTGACATCAAGGCTATTAGGTTGTAATATTCACTTTCCATCAATATGATACAGGGGCATGTCCCTTTCCCATAAAGCTATTTTCACTTTATTGTGTAATTCCTTGATCATACACATAGGTTGACAGTTGAATATATTGTGCTATCTTCACTTTGGTTGGTTTTTGTTGTCTTGTTCTTGACCTCACAAGAGCACCGGAGCGAAGAAGGAGAAACAGAGACCCTAGGAAGCGATATAAATGTATGTTACTTGTTCCTTCCTACTAGTTGATTCAATGGTCAAAACTTAGGGAAAGAGTTGTGTCCTGTCCTATTTTGTTCTAGATCCAGGTGGATCTAGGAAGATCTATTAGTGTCCGCACCTACTGATTAGTCCGATAAAAACTGTGTATTCTTGTTTTTCTTTTTCCTGTTTCTTTCCCTGCAACTGATCTTTGTACATGACCTTCTCATTGAATATGACATCTCTACTCCTAATGATTTTGTTATTTTCATAATTCCATAAGGGATAACCAAAATCATTAACACCATATCCAATAAAGGTACAGTTCTTGGATTTTCCCTCAAGCTTTGTTCTATTTTCTTTATCAATATGGAAAAATGCTTCACAACCAAAAGTTTTCAAAAAAGAATAGTTTACCTTTTTTCTTGTCCATTCCTCCTCTGGAATTCTACCATCCAAAGAGATTGAGCGTCCTCTTTTTATTAAGTAAATAATAGTATCTACAACATCTGCCCAAAACTGTAAGGGCAAACCAGTATGCAATCTTATACTCCTTGCACGCTCCATGATTGTCCTGTACATCCTTTCTGACACACCATTTTCTTGTGGTGTTCTTGGAACTGTCTTCTCTCTACGAATCACATGGTATGAACAGTGATCATCAAACTCCTTGCTGCAATATTCACCTCCATTATCTGATCTGAGACACTTCAACTTTTTTCCTGTTTCATTCTCAACCATGGATGATTGTAGGGGCTAAATTTCGTTCATGGGCTAATTTTCCATGGTTTTTCCAAAAATGAGATTCGATATTTTAAAAATGATTCACCCAAATTCTATAAGATAAAATTATTTTACCTTAAAAATCACCAAAATTTTATAAAAACTATATAAAATACTTAGAAATTTGAATATTTTTATAAAAATATTGCCAAACATTTATAGTTTACATATGAAGAATTAGTAATATTCGCTAAGGTTTCTACATTTTAAAATAAATTTCCATCCTTAAAATCATCCATGTTCTCAACCAAATATTTCTATTTCTTAAAAGTATAAAAAACATCATATTTTTGTCGAATACAATAAACTCAAGTTTTTCTAGTTGCATCATCAATAAAAGTAATATAATAATGAGATCCACCAAGAGATGATACTTGAGATGGCCCCCATACATATGTATGCACAAGATCTAACCTTTCACTCTTCTTTTCTTTTTCGACTCTGAGAAATCTGACTCTCTTCTATTTTCCATAAACACAATGCTCACAGAAGTCTAAATCAATTTGTTTAAGATCTGACAACAAATTTCTTTTTTGAAGTATCTGCATTCCCTTCTCACTCATGTGTCCAAGCTTATGATGCCACAGTGTTGTATCCACTCTTGTAGAAGCTAAAGAGATAGAAGAGTTAGTATTACCAGTACATAAATACAATGTACCTACCTTCTCTCCTTTTGCTATCACCAATGATCCTTTGATGACCTTCCACGTCTTATCTGCAAATATGGATATACAACCTTCACTTGCCAACTACACTGTTGAAATTAGATTTTTCCTTAAATCTGGAACATGTCTTACCTCTTTCAACAACCATTGGTTTCCATTGCATTTCTTTATTTTTACTTTTCCCAATCCAACAATTTTGCATGGTGCATCGTCACCCAAATGAACCTGTCCAAAATCACCTTGAACATAATCTAGAAAATGTTTCCTATGGGGTGTGGCATGAAATGAAGCCCCTGAATCTACTACCCAAGACTCGTAAATATTATCTATAGAAACAATCAAAGCATCTTGTAACGCATCACCTGTTACATTTGCTTCCTGATTTCTCTCATGTTGTCCATCTTTTTTTTTCTTTGGAGCTCTGCAGTCTTTCTTCAGATGTCCTTTATTCCCACAATTCCAGCACTCTATCTTTCCAAGTCTAGATTTGGATCTTCCCTTCCTAGAATTCCCACGGTTCCCTGAGCCCTTTCCTCTATTCTTTTGTCTTCCCCTGTTTTCCATGCTCAATGCATTATCTGATGTCTCACCTGTGCTTTTCTGTCGCATTTCCTCACTAAGGATAATACCAACAACATAATAAAATTTTAAAGTACCTGAACCGGAGACAGAGTTACTTACAACCATGACCAAGTTGTTTTAGCTTTCTGGCAATGAACACAAGATTAGAAGAGCCCTAACCTCATCATCAAAGTCCACTTTTCTGGAACTTAGTTGATTAGTAACCGTATTAAATTCATTTAAATGATCTGCAATAGACCCACCTTATGACATCTTCATATTAAATAATCTCTTCATTAGAAATACCTTATTGGACGCTGAGGGTTTTTCATACAGTTTAGCCAATGCATCCATCACATCCTTCATTGTCTTTTCTTTCGAAATATTGAAAGCTACAGACGTTGCCAAGCTCATTCGTATCATTCCTAGAGCCTTTCTGTCAAGAATCTCCCATTTTTCATTCTTCATGGCCATCGACTTATTTTCTACTCCTCTCAATGGTAGGAATAGATCCTTCTGATATAAATAATCTTCCATCTACATCTTCCATAATTGGTAGTTTTGGCCGTTAAATTTCTTGACCCTAAACTTTCCATATTCCGACATTGCTCCCACTCAAACCAGGAACCCTCTTTTCCTGCGACTTACCTTTCGCTTTGATACCAGTTATTAGAAAAACAGGACCATGGAACAATAAAATAAAATAAATGCGGAAACAAAACACAGAAGATACACAATACAAGAGAGACATAGATTTACGTCGTTCACCTAGTGTGGGCTACGTCCACCAAAGAAATTGCTAGGTCCTTCCTTATTATTATCCAACATATGAAGGGATACAACCTACAACAAAGCCGCTGTAACTTCCTCTTCTTTCTCTTACAGTCTCCTATCTCAGAATACAATATTCACTGTCAACCATAGCCGCAATACATTTCCCTCATAAAGGAGAGTTTCCTTCTAAGGCAAAAAACCCTAACATAAAATCTATCATTAGATATGTGACCTTATAATGAACGAACCAAATTTATAATTAAATTACAATATATATTTACAAGGGAATTTTTCCTTCGAGGGCTTTTCCCCCAAACCTCTGCTGGGGGCCCACTTGCCCCTAGACTCCCCAGTTGGGGGGATAGCCCCCCCAGACCCCGCAGAGGGGGTACCCCCCCTTTGCACTCCCCTGCGTGGAAGAGTGTACATACTTCTGGGGTGTAAATACTTCATGGGGTATAAACACGGCTAAAAGTAAAGGACCTCTGAATTAGGAAGATAATCAGGCTCCACAACCAATAATCTCCCACTTGGAGACTGATCTCAACAACTCCATCGTTGATCGATATGCTGGACTCTGAACCTTCTTAGACCTAGAAAATTTCTCATCTTCATCTTCATTCTTGAAGACCAACTGAAACTGAGCAGGAACTCAATTTCTCCCTGGTTACTCCCTTTGTTAAGATGTCCGCAGGATTCTGGCTAGTGTGTATCTTTTCCAACTTCAAATGTCCATCTTCCAAGGTAGATCGTATGAAGTGGTACCTCAACTATATATTCTTAGTCTTCGAATGGAAGGTTGAGTTATTTGGAAGATGAATTGCACTCTCACTGTCACAGTACAACCTGTTATTCTACTACTTCTTTCTCAATTCCTCCATAAACCTTTGTAACCAAATCATCTCTTTACTAGCCTCTGTAGCAACAACATACTCTACCTCTCTTGTTGAAAGTGAAACAACCTTTTTCAGTTTCAAAATCCAACTTATTGTTGTTCCACCTATAGTAAAAACATACCCTGTGGTGCTCTTCCTGTTGTCTTTATCACTTGCCATATTTGAATCAACATATCCCTGTAGAAAAGTCTCTGAACATCAAAAAAATAATGCATGAGTAGTAGTATCTCTCAAATACCTGAGAATCCACTTTACTGTCTCCCAATGTTCTTTACCTGGATTGTTCATATACTTTCTCACAACTCCCACTACATGTGCAATATCTAGTCTTGTGCAAACCATTTGTACATCAAGCTACCAATTGTTGATGAATAAGGGACCCTGGACATGTATTCTATCTCCTCCTGTGTCTTGGGACACATTTTCTTAGTTAATTTGAAATGGATTGCCAAAGGTGTACTAACTGGTTTTGGATTATGCATTCTAAACCTCTCCAACACCTTCTCTGTCTACTCACCCTGAGACAATGTCAGTGTGCGATTTTTCCTGTCTCTTGTTATTCTCATACCAAGGATTTTCTTTGCAGCACTCAAATCCTTCATCGCAAATGAATTGGCTAATTTCTTCTTGAGCACATTTATATCCTTCATATTAGACCCTGCAACAAGCATGTCATCTACATACAATAGCAAGATAATAAAGCTTCTATTTTCTAGCCTTTTAAAATAAACACAGTGATCAGAATAACATCTACTATAACTCTGTTATGTCATAAACCTGTCAAACATCAAATACCACTACCTTGGAGCTTGTTTTAGGCCATATAATCTCTTCTTCAACCTACATACCAAATTCTTCTTCCCTTTGACCTCATACCGCTGTGGCTGTTGCATATAAATCTCTTCCTCCAAACCCCCATGGAGAAAAAATGTTTTTACATCTAATTATTCAAGATGCAAATCTTCTACTTCCATAAGACTTAAAATAGTTCTAATTGAAGTCATTTTAACAACAGGAGAAAATATTTCATCAAAATCTATACCTTTCTTTTGTGAAAATCCCTTTACAACAAGTCTAGTCTTGTATTGCTTTTCTCCTCCATCTTCTTCCTTCAACTTGTAAACCCATTTATTCTGCAATGATCTTTTTCCTGCAGGCAACTGACCCAAGTCCCAAGTATGGTTATTTAACAAGGAATCCATTTCCTCTTTCATGCCTTGCTCACACTTCCTTTTGGTATCTACCTATATTGCCTCTTCATAACATTCTAGTTCACCAGAATCAGTTAACAATAAATAATACAATGAAGGAGAGTATCGTTCAGGGGGTATACTTAACCTAGTAGATTTTCTAACAACACTTGCAGGTGTTTGAGGTACCTTCTTCTCCTGTAGTTGTACATTTTGATTTTTTGGTTCCTTTGAAATTTCTTTTTCAGTGATCTCATCAAGCACTATGTATTCTTGTTTTTCTTTTTCCTGTTTCTTTCCCTGCAATTGATCTTTGTACATGACCTTCTTATTGAATATGACATACCTACTCCTAATGATTTTGTTATTTTCATAATCCCATATGTGATAACCAAAATCATTAACACCATATCCAATAAAGATAAACTTCTTGGATTTTTCCTCAAACTTTGTTCTATTTTCTTTATCAACATGGACAAATGTTTCACAGCCGAAAGTTTTCAAAAAAGAATAGTTTACCTTTTTTCTTGTCCATTCCTCCTCTGGAATTCTACCATCCAAAGAGATTGAAGGTCCTTTGTTTATTAAGTAAACAACAGTATCTAAAACATCTGCCCAAAACTGTAAGGGCAAACCAACATGCAATCTCATACTCCTTGCACGCTGCATGATTGTCCTATTCATTGTTTCTGACACACCATTTTCTTGTGGTGTTCTTGGAACTGTCTTCTCTCTATGAATCCCATAGTATGAACAGTAATCATAAAACTCTTTGCTACAATATTCACCTCCATTATCTGAATTGAGACATTTCAACTTTTTTCCTATCTCATTCTCAACCAAAGCTTTCTATTTCTTAAAAGTATAAAAAACATCAAATTTTTGTCGAATGCAATAAACCCAAGTTTTTCTAGTTGCATCATCAATAAAAGTAATATAATAATGAGATCAACCAAGATATGATACCTGAGATGGTCCCCATACATCTGTATGCACAAGCTCTAACCTTTCACTCTTCTTTTCTTTTCTGACTCTAAAAAATTTGACTCTCTTCTATTTTCCATAAACACAATGCCAACAGAAGTCCAAATCAATTTGTTTAAGATCTGGCAACAAATTTATTTTGTGAAGTAGCTGCATCCCCTTCTCACTCATGTGTCTAAGCCTATGATGCCATAGTGTTCTATCCACTCATGTAGAAGCTAAAGAGATAGAAGAGTCAGTATTACTAATACATAAATGCAATGTACCTATCTTCTCTCATTTTTCTATGTTAAGTACCTATTCTCACTCATGTGTCCAAGCCTATGATGCCATAGTGTTCTATCCACTCCTGTAGAAGATAAAGAGATAGAAGAGTCAGTATTACCAATACATAAATGCAATGTACCTATCTTCTCTACCTTTTTCTATGTAAGGTAGCTAGAGAGGTAGTGGGAGGACCCAAAGGGTCCATAGTGATAATAGTGGAGGTCATTCAATGTAAGGTGGAATAGGTCCACTATATTATTAAATAAGACCCACTATGGTAGTTATATATACTAAAGGAGTAATTAGATATAATAAATGTAAGAGGACTTCTTAGAAGGGTCTACTTCTAGAATATTCCTCCTCTAGAATGTTCTTAGGTGATGGTAGCACTATATAAAGGGATTCAAGCAATGTAATGAGACATGAAGAGAAGTATTGTTTTTGGAGCTGAATCTCAATAGGAGGATGCCCCCTCGAAGAGGCAAGTGAACAGGAGAGGATCCCTTCCATAACAAGATCCATTGTATGGTGTTGCCCTACCTCAAGGGTTTGATATAATAAAGTTGTGGTTTTCTATATTGTTCTTGTATATCTTTTGTAGTGATTTTTTATTCAGTATTGGAGTCTTAACAATTGGTATCAGAACACTTTCCTTGGCCAAAGAAGGAAATATTTGTTTTCTCTTTTTGCAGAATTTTTTTTTTCTAGGGAAGAAAAAGAGGGCGGTGCACTTCAGGTTCAGATATAACGTTTTAAGAGATGAATTTGGGAAAAAAAAATTGGGTATTTGAATTCTTCTCGGAAAAATACCCAATTTCAAAAAAAAAATCAGCCGAAACGGAGTTCGGGAGGTAAAGTTATGAGCATTTCAAATTCAGCATTTTTTCAGAGTTTTTCCGGAAAAAGCCACAATTTTTTGTTGTAACTTATTGATCTATTTTTTTGGGTTTTTTTTCATAGCAAGATGTATTTTACAGGGAAATTTGATGGCCATAGTATTGAATCATTCATTAAAGAAATAAAATCAGTATGGGGAGATACTTGGCACCATTGGGTAGCTCTCAAATTGCAAGGTGATGCTACCATTTGGTGGAAATCGCTTGATTATGAGGAGATGATGAGACTCCAATGTAGAATTTGAAAAAATATTGTTAGACAAGTGGTCTCATGGAGAAAATATGGATAAAGAGAGAGCCAAGAGTTTATTTTCATGTGAAAAATCTATATTACAGGTTCATGGCTGTATTCATAAAGAAAATATCGTTGTTTTTATTAACCCTAGTTGCATGCATAATTTTATCAATGTTTAGTTGGTTGATAAATTGCAAGTTCCAATCAAGAATATTCAAAGCACACATGTTGAGGGTGAAAATGTTCAAATTTTTAAATATTTGAAGATTACCATGGATAAATATGTGTTGCATTCATATTTTTATGCTATGGATATGGATGAAGTGGATATTGTTTTGGGATATCCTTGGATCGAATCAGTGGGTACCATTAATATTAATGTGCAAAAGAAGTTTTTAAAGTTGTGGTACAAGAAAAAGAAAATCACATTGCAGGATGTGTCTCTTAGTAAGAAAGATGGACCCATGGAGGCTATCACAGAAGTTATTATCCATTCTGAAGTTGAATCAGATGCAGAGTCTACAAAAGGAAATGAAGCAAAACTACAAGAAGGACATAATCAGGAAGCTAAGGAGGTCATTGACTCAAAGGCACAAAGTGTTGCAGATTTGAAGAAAACAGAACAAATTTCTACAGTTGTTGTATATCGTCATCCACATCATATAGAGATGCAAAAGCCATCAAGGCAAGGGCATGTGCATGAACACATTTATGCACCAGCAGGGCACCAGACAGGAAAGATACAGATAAATATAGGACAACCGCGACATGATGCAGAGAAAGATAAGGGTGCACAAGTAGCATATAGACATCATGTTCGACTTCCATTGTGATGGATGGATAGTCGTACTTGGTACCAGTTGGCTACATTTCTTAGCCGGTCATATTGTATGGTTTCTTCTAATGTTTCGAGGACGAAACATGTGAAGGGGGATGGAATGTGGTATACTTAGGGAGGTAATATGGGGTACCTAGGGAGGTACACAATGGGAATGTAGTTATGTGTTATTAGTGGAAGTCATTTAATATATGGGAATGTGGTCATTCAATGTAAGGTGGACTAGGTCCACTATATTAATAAAGACCCACTATGGTAGTTGGATGTAATAAATGTGAGAAGGCTCTCT
>ML798322.1:19422-84279 GCA_009831015.1 Picea engelmannii | reverse complement strand
TGACTCATACCCGTCCTGATCTTTCCTTTGTTGTTGGCCTTGTTGCCCGATATATGCAAACACCCCATGAAAGCCATTGGAAAGCAGCTAAAAGGATACTTCGTTATGTTCGTGGTACTGTTCAGTTTGGTATAAATTACAGTTTAGAGGGGACTCCCTTATTGGTTGGTTTCACTGATTCAGATTGAGATGGCGACCCCGATGATCGGAAGTATATTGCAGGTTATGTTTTCAGACTTGGTTCAGGACCTGTCACTTGGGTCTGTAAGAAACAACAGGCTATTGCACTTTCTTCAGCAGAAGCAGAGTACCGAGCAGTGGAAAATGCAAGTCAGGAAGCCCTGTGGCTTCGACAAATCCTTTCAAAGTTTGGATTCCAGCACCAGAATCTGACCAGAGTTTGGTGTGACAATCAAAGTGCCATCAAGCTCGCCAAAGACCCAGTTCAACATCAGTGTAGAAAACACATCGAGCTACACATGAACTTCATCAGAAAGCTCATTCATGATCAAGTTATTGAAGTGCTCTTTTTCCCTACAGAAGATCAAGTTGCAGATATTTTCACAAATTCTCTTACAGAAGCGAAGTTTTCCAAACTTCGATCTATGTTAGGAGTTCAGGAAGTTGTCATTAAGGGGGGATAGGCTCTAATGCCTCCTTCCTTCTCCTATTGTGTCATTATTGTAAATCCTTCAATCCTATCCCAAGTTGTTCTTAAGGGGGGATGTTAGGATATTTAGAAACTTAGGAGTTAGTTAATATCTACTTGGTCTAATATGTCGTTAGGTAAAAGTGTCTTTCTTTAGTATGCATTAGTATGCATTTGTAGTTAGGAAATCCGACGGTCACAATATGTTCCCGACATAGAGTGATCCAACGGTTCATACTCTCCTCGATCTTAACAGCCATTGATCTATGGCTTAACACCCGATTGGTCCATGATCTCTATTTAAAGAGCATGGAGGGTCATTTTCCAATGATCGATTGTGAGAAACTCGCTTGTAGAATCTCTCTCTAATCTTTTTCTCTGCATTAATAAACTACTCCAAGTGGTCGCATTGGCTGGGGCCGTGGATGTTTCCCCGTAGGGGTTTTACCACGTGAAAACATCGGTGTGTTGATCTTTGATCTGGTTATGTGAGTGGTTACTGAAGGTGTCCATCCTCTATTGGAATACCTGTGTTGTCGAAAAATCGACACTGCCAAGCTCAGTTGTATTGTTCCTAGAGCCTTTCTGTCAAGAATCTCCCATTCTTTGTCCTTCATGGCCGTCAGCTTCTTTGCTACTCTGCCCAATGGTAGGAATAGATCCTTTTGATATAAATAATCTTCCATCTGCATCTTCCATAACTGGTAGTTTTGGCCATTAAATTTCTTGACCCTAAACTTTCCATCTTCCGACATTGCTCCCACTCGAACCAGGAACCCTCTTTTCTTGCGAGTTACCTTTCACTCTGATACTAGTTATTAGAAAAACAGGACCGTGAAGCAATAAAATAAAACAAATGTGGAAACAAAACATAGAAGATACACAATACAAGAGAGACACAGATTTACGTGGTTCACCCAGTGTGGGCTACGTCCACCAGAGAAATTGGCAGGTCCTTCCTTTATTATTATTCAGCATATGAAGGGATACAACCTACAACAAACTCGTTGTAACTTCCTCTTCTTTCTCTCACAGTCTCCTATCTCAGAATACAATATTCGTCGTCAACGATAGTCACAATACATTTCCCTTATAAAAGAGGGTTGCCTTCTAGGGAAAAAAACCCTAACATAATCTCTATTGTTAGATCTGCGACCTTATAATGAACGTTCCATATTTTCAATGAAATTACAATATATATTTACAAGGTAATTTTTCCTTCAGGGGCTTCGCCCCCGAACCCCTTTTGGGGGCCCACTTGCCCCCAGACCGCCCAGCCGAGGGGATAGCGCCCCCGAACCCCACAGAGGGGGTAACCCCCCTCTGCACTCCTCTGCATGGAAGAGTGTACATACTTCTGGGGTGTAAATACTTCATGGGGTATAAACATAGCTGAAATTAAAGGACCTCTGAATCGGGAAGACAATCAGGCTCCAGAACCAACATAAAGAACTTGATATCATTATCTAAAATAATTGTCTGTGGTAGCTTGAAATGAAATCAAATTTTCTCGAAGAATATATTAGCCATGGACTCAACTATGATACTCTTCTTGTAGGGTTTCAAAACTTTCATCTTAGAGAATTGATCAATGACCAAAAATGCACAGTCATTACTATGATTGGTTGAAGGTAGAACTGATATGTAATACATGGAGATAGACTCCCGAGGCCTATGAGGAATAGTAAATGGGGTGTATATCCCTTGTTTTATTAATGTTGGGTTTGGATATGGTGCAAGCATTACATGATATTATATAATTACTAACATATTGTCAAATATTCAGCCAATAAAAATACTTTTACAGTACTACCACTACATTTTCAACACCAAACTATCCTTCCACCTTATTGTAATGAGCTTCACTCAGTTGAAAGAACACAGAGATTGCCCAAATGGAATGGCAACCCATTCTAGAGATGAAAGTTTTCAAATGGTGCTCTTGCACCTAGTGTTCAATATGTGACAGCGAAGTCGAGGTCACCAACATATAACTGGGACCACCCTGAGATCTCATGCCAACAAGAGACATGAAACAGTCGATTGAGGTAGTCGACAACTTGATTAATTCCACCCTTCTTGTACTTGATATTCAAGTGAAATTATTATAGGTATGTGGACCACTTCTAGTGATGGTCATTATGTATCTCTCCTTATGTCTGCATGAATTGCAAAGGATTGCAATTAGTGTGGATGAGCGTTTACTTTCCTAGAATGTAATGCTTCCATTGTCTGCATGATTACACAATGGAGTAAATCTCTTTGTCATAGGTGGGATACCTGATGTTGTAACCTTGAGATGTTCTTGACTTCTTAGGAACTATGCAAAGGCATCTCAAAACCTACTTTTTACCTCAAGTTAGATCTTGGGCCAAAGGGATCTCCCTCATCATATTTAATACAATTGGCTGCATACTATCACTAAGAAAAAACTCTTCAATATTAAGCTCATGATGCCATATTTAAATGATAGAGAAAAGGATAAAAAGGGTTGAGGATAAAATATTAGTGGATTGGAAACAAAGACTGTAAATATATCAAACTAAAGGCCTTTCCATTGGGCAGTAGAGTCTCATTCAATAGAGCACAAAATTTGATAATGAAAGGTGGAGGAAAATGAGAAGAACAATCAATCTTAAATACAACATTGAGTAAGGAAATCTTTGTTGATTTGATATGAAGAGAAATTATAGACACCCTAGGAGTTTATGGAAGTATTCAAGTATCTGATAAATGAAAGGATTGTTGGGAATTAACAAATGAATACAACAATAGATAAGTGCATCAGTTGGGCATAAACCATGAATCCAACAAAATAACACTTATGTAACAAATAACTTGCAGGTGTATGAATATATATCTATTTAATATGACATATTCATAAAGACATATATAACAGCAGTGGACGTTGTACCAAATTGTTGTCTCCAAAATATATTGATCTCACTGCAAATTACAAAAATAGAATATAGAACGGAGATGAATTTAAAAAAATTTTAATATAGAAAATAGAAATAGAACAAGGCTCTACATAAACAAGAAGTGAATTCAATTAATGCTTCCCTCAATGAGAAAACATTTATAGAGAAATCCCTACAGGATTATTATAGAAAAACTTACCCTGTTTTTCGTAACCTCCCATTCCTAACCTCTAACTCCTATAAGAAGTCTTCAATTGTTCCTTTTAACATCATCGAATGTTGGTTTTGTGCCTCCAATCCTCGAACAGATTTTATGAAATAGAATAAAGATAAGACCACTTTAGAGGGGTTAACAACTACAGGAGTTAGTTATTTCATTTGTCCATGACAATAGGAGTTTTTTTCTATGAAGTTATTCTTCAATTACCTCCTATTGCCACTTGCTTTGTTAGTTGTAATAATTTTTCAGATGTATAATCTTAATGAAATTTATCATTCCTCCATGAAATATTTGCAGAGATACCATCTAGTTTGAATTTGGAGTTATTCCATATTTTTCATAGAAAAGAACTCTTTGAAGACTATATTCATGAGTGTTTTCAAATGCATTATGCACAACACTTTATACCATGGATGCTTCTGTGGGATTTCTCCTCTTATGAATTGAAATTTTACTTGTGGATTGGTGCATGGTCTTAACACTTGGAGTACTTTTGTTGCTTTCTCTTCCTTGATATATATAAACAAATATCACCAGGATATTGGACCACCGGAACATTGAGGATTTGGGTAACCAGTGATTGGGGACTGGAATTTTAGAATGACTAAGGACCAAGGAATATAGAAATGTTGAGGAAATAAGGCTAGTTTGATAATGAAGTCAAGTCGGTCCATTTAAATGGCCACTAGGACCACCAGAACACAAAGACCCTTTTTGCTATGTAACTAGAAAGGACCACCAGACCATTGGAACCCTTTCTTCTTTGTAACTAGTCAGGACCACTAGACTACCGGACCACCAAGACATCAAACCACCAGGAACTAGGAAATAATGACATTGTTTTAGGATAACTGAGGGTTAGGGATAAACGAGGATTGATAATAACCAAGGATCAGGGATAAACGCAGAATGGGGATAAGGCTAGTATTGATAACAAATTCAAGTTGGTTTGATTAACTGACCACTAGGACCACAACCCATCAGAACCCTTTCTTCTCTATAACCGACCACCAGAACCATCAGGACCACCGAGACCATTTAATATATATAACAGACGACCGGGACCACCAATCACCGAAAGTAATAAAAAATTATGTTTTAAAGGATTTAAAGGTTGTTCTAGTTAAATTAGATCCCACTAAAGATAGGGATTCTACTAAATTTTGACGAAGTCAATTTTGGTTACAACACCTTTGAAAAACATAATATAGTTTTTAAATATGATAGGAAACCAAATGTCCCTGTTGAGTGATAATGACACCAATATTATAGTCATAGGCATCTTGATCTCGAACAATAATTGTAGATTTGGCAATGTGAGGTCTGGTGTGGAACAGAGGTAGCATTTTAGAACTTGGAATGCTTTATGTTGTGATTCAGACTAGGAAAACTTGGATTTAGATCCCCCCTTGGTGATATAGGTGGAAATCGGTGGCCACCCACCTATTCCATCTGGCTCACATACATCTTTCATCTTGGCAGTTTTTTTTTCTAGATTTTTTAGTCCCAAACTTCTGGGGCCATTTTGAAGCCCTAAACGACATTTTTTTGGAATTTTGGGGGATCAGCGTAATTAAATATATCTCTTGGCCCCCAACCAAAGTTTTACTTCTTGGATAGACCTTTCTGATGAGGTATCAAACACCCCAAATGGATATCATATGCAAAAGTTACGACCCCGGGAAGTTGATCTACCAGCTTACCCCAACGGGGCCCACATGACTTTTGGCTCTTCATCTCGTAGGGTTAGGTTTTTGGATGTCTAGGGTTTTGGAATTCATTTTTAATATGAAAAGGATTTTGGAGCCTCATTTTACTCATCCTCTTGTGAATGAGCATAGCTGTCACATCTCTTCTCAGATATAAGCTGCCATCATTCTAGCAAGCTTGTTTCAATCTACATTTTACAGTTTCAACATATTTCTTATTTAATAGAAGTCCATTTTTACTGTATCTCTGTTGTTATTCACTGTGTCTTTGTGTTAATATTATAAATCTTTTTTTTCATTTTTTTCTGCTCATAAATCTGGATCACTTGTTCATTTGACTTAAGGGAGAAGCTATATGATAGAAACCCAACATGAACTTGTGATAGAAGTTGGTGAGGCCCAAGAAGCTCTAGATATTTTTCAAAGTTGTCGAGGATGTCCAATCGTGAATGAATTGGATATTCATTGGGTCCACATGCACCCCATGTCCATCCACTATGTATCCTAAGCATTGGATTCTCTACATATCGAATGACATTTCTCTAGGTTGGCTTATAAGTTGTGTTTTTGTAGGGTTCTAAACACCTGTTGGATGTGTTACAAGTGATCTACCCATCTCTAGCTAAATATGATGATGTCATCCAAATAGACCACCACAAAATTGTTTTTGAATAGCCGAATTATATCATCTATGATCCTCATGAATTTTTTCGGAGCATTAGTCAAGCCAAAATGCACTCAAATAGGTCTTCTTTAGATTTAAATTTTGTCTTCCATACATAAATTGATTCTATTAGAACCTAGTGATAGCTCAACTTTATATTGATCTTACTAAATAAATTTTCACCCTTGAGTTGATCAATAATATCGTCAATCCGAGGGATCGGGTATCAATTCTTGACAACGATTTTATTCAAGTCTCTATAATCAATATAGAGCCATGACATTGTATCCTTATTTTTCACCAACACAATTGGGCTCCCACAAGATGAGGAACTTGGATGAATGTCTCCCTTGAGGATGAGATCATAAATTTGATTCTTTATTTCCTTATTATCCAAAAGGGAGCATCTATATATTGGACCATTGATCAAGGGAGCATCAAGTGTCAAATACTAGGATGTTTGACCTGACAGTGCAAAGGAACCCCTACAGGTGAAGTGAAGAGGTATTTGTATGCCTCTACAATATTGTCCACTTGTTTGTACTTTGTATAGATACCATGTGTTGAAGTTTTGGTGATCATAGTAGCCTTTCATTTCCCCTTTTGACCAAACCATGAAGAGGAAAATATTCATAGTTTGTGATATTACTTTTCAACACTATTTTTTCAAGATCAATGAAATTGGTAGCAATCGAAACTACCACTGGTTCCTGTAGGTGTAAGGTACCAGATGTAATATAATATGTAGAAACAAGAACATTCAACAAATATCAATGGAACAACAAAATATTGAGAACATAAATACCATAAATAATACATTTATTAAAAGAAAGCAATGTTCATTTGCCTCTTCGAGAGGGGAACCTCTAGTAGAGAAGAGGTCTATTACAACAATTCTCAAGACACATTTATCGTGCATCCTACTCTTATTTATACTAATTCCATATTATAAAGAGCATTCTATAGTAAGATATTTCTAAAAGAGGAAGCTTCTATTAGGTCTTCTTACATTGACTTTTTCATATTTATTAAATAGGCCTTATTAACAAATGTTTTCCTTTATTACATGGGAAATATATTATTCTATATATGCGAGGGGTTAGGGAGTTTACATCCCTAACATTCCCTCCTCCTTGAAAAATATCCTTTTCCTCAAGGCTTAATATGAGGAAATTGTTGCATAATGGTAGATGGCTCCCGGGTGTGTTACACATCAAAATGTCACACTTGAGTTTCGCACCCTAAGTGTCGCAAGTGTCGCAAAGTGACGTATGCACCTTGTTAAGTGTCACAAGTGTCATATGCACCTTAAAAAGTGTCACATTCTATTTTATAGGTTTTGCAACCCCTAGACACCTTGAAATACATTTTTCACAATCCCTAAGTCATGTTAGAATAAGAAGCCTCGTCATTTGACAGTTAGAACATACCTTTTTCTTGGAAAAAATCACCATTTTTGGGAATTGTAGAAGGGTGGTGCTCCCCTATACATGATTAGGGGGAACCATTGCTTCTATGGCCATGATTAGGGGGCTCCAGTGGTTCTCTATCTCTTTCTAAGGGGGAGCCCCAATCTCGTTAGAGGAAAACTTGGGATCTTCCATCTTTTCCTAAGGGCCAGTTCTTGATGGATATGGTTTGTTGTGGTCGACTCCTATACTATGGATTCATATTAGGATCAAATCCAAAACTTAAGGAGAGAAAACCTCAAACATTTAACTCATTTTATCATGGTTTTTTAACCTCTCAATCCTATATATTGAAGGTATTTCCAAGGTGAAGGGAGCAAGAGATTAGAGGTATCAAGCCTTTGATTCTTTGGGGAAGAATTCAGATATCAAACCTTTGATCTTAGGATAAGCATCAAAATTTTGATTTCAAGGTTTTCATGAAAGGGTTGGACAAGGATATCTTGGATAAGATACTTCATTTTTAAGCATGTTTTGTAAGTTCCTTCTTGTGGCTTTCCAATTAATATAAACTTGGCGTATTCCCTTCAAGTTCATGTGTTCTACATCTACATTTGCTTGTGTATTTTAGTTTATGTCTTCACAGATAGGTATAATTTGTCTAATCATATATATTAGAAAGAAGATTAATTTTTTTATTTTTTGTAGGGTTTAAATTGTTTTGAGTTTAGAGATCAATCCCAAATATCGAAGCAGCGAGGACGAACATTGCAAAAAGGTATGCCACATTCTTCTTTTCTCTTGCTTGATTGATTTAGTTAGATATATAGGGAAAGTAGTAACCACTTATTCACTTATGTCTTTGGAAAAAATATAGGGGTATTGTTCCAAAGGGGAGCTCATCTTGTCCGCCGGGTAATATTTCTCACATAAGAAAAATGGTGACTTCGTTGGGGAGGGACTTTGACTAGTCTTTCCTTTGTTTTGTCTTGAATCCTTGCTTGTGATTAGATATTTCTTGTTTTATGCTTCATTATGATATATATACCCTTCCCTCTTCCTCATTGAATAGTTTAAATATCCATTTACCAAGTCTCTACCGACTCTGAGCTTGTGGAAGCCATTTTTTAACTTTTCAAAAACTGGCACTCTCCTGCAGTTCACACCAGAGTGCCATTAGCTTGATTGGCACTCCCTGCAGTTCATACTAGGGAACCATTATTTGAATGGAGATCCACCTAAGCCTTATAGGGGGAATAATAGAACTCTTTATATTTGAGAACATGGGTGTTGTTCTTTTCTTTTGGGTGTTTTTTCCTAATTCTTCCCTGATTTTCTCAGTCTACTTTTGAGAGGATTTTTTCCAAGAGTCTCCTAGTTTGTCTTTGACTTTGTTTGAATGAAAATTTGACATTTATCACTCATTTTCATTTTCTTCTTTGAGTTTAAAAATTATATCCTAGTTTTGATACCCTTGGGTTAACTAGATCCCTTGGTTCATACTTCCTTTCGGTTCTCTGATCTTTGTCTCACAAAGTTTTCAGATTGCTTGATTGTTTAGGAGTTTTCATCAACTATGGTTTGCAAATGTTGTTTGGTATTGAGCCATTTTTGTATTCATTGAAACATATCTCTTTTATGGATGATTAGGACTCTCTTTTTTACCACAACCCATCCTTGAATGTCATTTTTTTCTATTATTTTTTAGGATTTTCATGAGTGCTTGTCTCCTTTCTCTTTTGCATATTTGACTTCTTTATTGAATAGGTTATCTCACACTTGTTTTCTTTTCATTCTCATCATCTTGAATACAATGTTTTTGATTTATTTTATGCCTCATATTTATTTGTGTCGAACATAGATCTATTTTACTCCATTTGAAAGTTAAGAAGCATAAAATTTGCATATCTCATTGCATACATAATCGAAAAAAGATTTCTTTTGCATTTTTTAGGAAATTTGTTTTGGTACATGTTTGGAAAAAAGAGTTGGTTCTCCATGTGCATTTCGGTTTTCGAAAACATTTTCTTGGTAGTCTGGAATCATATTGATCCTAGAAATTGAAATTTGCATTGTTTTGAGCACTTTCTTGTGTTAAGAAGAATAGAAATATTCTCCTTCCCATGCATAGAATTCAGCGAAATAAATGTATTGCATCTCATTATTTTCCATTCTATTGGAATCGAGTCTCTCACACATCATTAGTTTCATCTCTGTGACACTACTGAGTTGAAATACATTAAAATCAACCACATGCTAATAAAATAAACTAGAACATTTTTTGGTTTTACACATCAACAGTAGCACATGATTAGGGTCTTTGGACTAGGAAAAGTGAGTAAATTATACAAGACTACTAAACAGACTGTCAAATCACTAAAGAGTGTACAAATAAAACTTTCATATAAGCATAGCCAGGAAACCCCTCTCACACAGGGGCTAAAAATGAGTTCAATTGCAGAAGATCAGAGGATATTACCACTCCAAAGATTGACCAATCATAGCGGACAAAGTGTATACTAGGGGTTCTTCCTGAAGTGTCACTGACTGATTTGGTATTGGTACTTTGTGAACTCCCAATCCGTTTGGGGTCCTCTGGAGTATACTAGTCCATTTTTCCTCAATCCTCTAGAATAATTTTAGACTTTTATATCCTACCCATACGTTCAATCCCGACTGTCGACTGTACCCGCCCAGAGGTTGACTGCAAGTTGGAAACTTTAGTGGCCTTTCCTAGGTATATACAGAGGTAACTGTGGGGGGATTCCAATGGTAATTAGGGAAGATGTTGCATCACACTCTTAGTACCCTTGGAGGGTGAGCCCACAAAAGCGAGGGTTACACCGACAAGGGATTCTATGTGGAGGTCAAGGTAACTACTTCTCATTTCTTCGTTGGTATCTTGATATCCCATCTTCAGAAGATACTTGAGCCTATTGTTGCTTGGTTTATTTATTTTAGTTTTCTTAGGAGTGTGTTTCTTTGACTTTCATAGTTGTACTTAGGATTGGATATTTCACAATATATAAGGTATGGAACCTGACGCTTAGAAAACTCAACACAATGTTTCTTACGAAGGAATGATCGAAGATAAAACTTCTGAGTCCAGAAGCGCAGCTCTTAGAAGTGGCCAACACATTGAAGAGACGATCACGACCTTCGTAGAAATCCTTGCATCCTATATGAATCCTATTTTTACTGATCCACTCGACCTACCACTCACTGATACATGATCCAAGAGATATTTTGATACCTGTTCTTCTTACAAGTTATCTCTCAGTTCATCCACTAAACAGTCTTTTAGCGTGAACACATCATCTTTTGGTTTTCCTGAAGGACTTGGGAATTTATCTTTTTCCACAACTCATGTAATTGATATTTTTGGTGCTTTATCTTTACCAGAAACATTGGTGACCCAGGTAAACCAAACTCAACCACTCACGAATACATCTCCCTTCATACATGGGTCAGTTAATATTCTTGCTTCACTATTTCCGCACTATTTCAGATGGTCGATAGTCAAGTCATTCACATAACCACAGTTATACAAACTACTTAGCCTCCATCTCAACCATCGCAGATGAGTACACCCTACATTGGAGGTTAATATTTGATGGGAGGCCAACCTTTAGCTAGGGGGCAACCTTCAACTAGAGGGAAAGTTTTCTCTAGGGGTGATCCAGGTGGATATTGGTGGACACCCACCTAATCGAACTGGCTCCTCTTGACAATTTTGAGTTCAACACGTTATTTTGTAATTATTTGTAATTATGGGTTCTACACTTCTAGGGCTGTCTGAATCCCTACACATCTTCCAGGTGGATATTTGATCGAAAAAAGATAGGTATTACTGATAAATTGCAAGTTTATTTTATTGTATTTTATGCATCAGATCGATAAGAATGTGAAATACATTAACTCATTAACTTGTTGCGGAATATCAAATGTGACTTTTACTTGATTCTCATTAATTATTAAAGATATCATCCATTAATAACCATGCTACAAATTAAGAGAAGAGAATAGCAAAACAAAAAGAGAATTAGAGACAAGAACTTGTTAACAGAGTTCACCAATCGTTGGTTGTCTCTGGGCCCGCTTCCAAGTGGAGGACCTACTTATTGCTCTTTAAATGCTCAAAGTTCTCTTGCATAGGCTCTTTTTTGTTACATTACATGATTCAGATCTGTTGTGAAAAACCTCCTCGCTCATATTCATACATATATCATCAAACTCCTCTCAACAACATGAGAAAATGCCTCTCAAAATATGAGAAATGGCCAAAAATTACAAGCTTCTCCTTCAAATCCCTGCATCAAAAAGTATCCCTCAAGCTTCAAAAAGCCTGCTTTATATAGTTTTCAAGCTCATATGAGGAAGCCCAACTTCCCCTGAAGATATGGCCTCTTTCTGGGATCAAGTCCCCCTCCAAATGGCCAAAATATCCTAAAATAACCAATTCTGGTTATTATATCAGGGAAAATCAATAAAAATTAGCATACACAGCGTAAAAACCCACTTTTAAACTTTAATATAGGCTTCAGCCCCCAAATCACAAGCATTCACCCTCAATATATGGTCATATGCAATCCATATTTCCAAGCACTAGCCCAAAGGTCTAAGCGCTGGCCCAAAAATCGTGCTAACACCTAGATTTTGTGGTCACGTGGCAATGTTTAATGGGATCGTGCCCTTCAAGTGCACATAGACTATTAATTAACCCCCCAAATTCTTGGCGCTTGGATAAGGTCACAACCCTTGAGTTTTATGGTGGTCGGTGCCAAAGATATGCCCCAAATCCTTGTGCACCAAATATGTATAGTAGCGTGCCCTTTTTGCAGTGGTGGTCACAGGTGTAATAAAATCATGGTTTGGGCTATGTCCCAGCCCCCCATTCTGCCCATATAGTAATAGATTGTAATTTAAATAAATTTAAATGCGTTTCATTTAACAAGAAACATGGTGGCACATTGGTAATAGGGCTCTCCTCAAAGCGCTTGGCTTGGTAGTTGGTCATTGGCTCAAACACCATGGACCCCAAAACATTTTTGAAACTTGCCATACATGTGAGACTGGGTGCCACGTGGATTCCCATGACTGAGCCACGTGGCACCATCACATTTGCCCAAATATTCACCACATGTCCACACTGCATTGGTCCAAGTCTGCCACATCTGTCCCGTCACAGGTCACCACTTGTTAACACCTGCTTTTGCCATGTCAAAATCATTAAATAGCTTTTGTGATGTCATGCTGACGTCAATATTGAATTTTTTCAATTGAACTTTGACTTTTTAGTTGTTTGAGAATCTTATCAGAGTGCGATAACTCTCGCATACAGAGCCCGTTTGAGAATGTAAATATATGGTCAGAATCAGTGGACAAGTCGGTCGCAATGGAATTGGTTTCACTCAATTCCAAGAAATTCCATTTTAAATAATTTTCTGATCCTGGTGAGCCTCCTCATTCAAGATTGGTTGTTTCCCACCTAATCCAACTAGCTTATTTTGGAAGTTTTCATGTCAATAAATCTTTTTGTACTTCTGGGGCCATTTTGGGGCCCTAAATAGTGTTTTTTTGGCTTGCCACAATCAAATTGTAGACAGATTTAGATTTTGATGGAATAATGTATATTTCACAAAAATACTTTCCAATGGTCTATTACATGCCTAAAAGGAAGGTCATATGCAAAATTTACAGCCCCGAGAAGTTGAGGTACCAACTTACCCATCGGGGTCCACATAACTTTTGGAATTTCATCTCCTAGGTTAAGGTTTTTGGATGTCTAGGGTTTTTTCATTCATGAGTAATGTTAAAAAGACCTCTAGAGCCTCATTGTAATGATTTTTATCATAAGGATGAGCATAGCAGCCACATCTCTTCTCAGAGATAACAACCACCATTTGAGAAATTTGTTTTAGTTATGTAGTTTTACAGTTTCAACCTATTTTATTTATTCAATAAAAGTTATTGTTCATTGGATATCTATTTTTTTCTCTTTATTTCTGTGTTATGGTATTCAATATTAAATTCATTTATTTCCTCTCATAAATACGGATCAGTGATATTAGAGTTGTTTTCTATTCATTTGTTTTTATTTGTGCATGTCCCCGACAAGATCTGGGTACAAGAAGCTAGGACTCAAACCAGTCAAGCCTTTGCAAGATCGGCCATGCCGAACCTAATCAAAATTCATGGGATAGGAGAAGAAAGTTGATGGAGCAGGAGATCCTTTTAAAATGTTGCTTGAGGAAGCCCTTTCTCGACAAAGGAATGAGATGATGGAAAAATTTACACAGATCCTTCACTAGCTACCCACAGGAGATGCATCTTCATCAAGCGACCATGCAACCCCCTTCAAGGTACAAGTAAACTTTGATATTTTATTGTTTGAAGGACTGATAGATACATATTTTGTAGATAAATGGATGAATCTACTTGAAGGGTATTTTTCGATAAATAATTTTTCCGATCGGGAAAAGATTGATTTTATACTCCTTAAGGTCGTCCCCCATGTTAAGGATTGGTGGGATACACACTTTGAGAAAAGGGCCACAGAGGAATATACAATATTTGTAGTCGTCCCCACTAGGGATTTATTTAGGGATGTTATTAAAGAACAATACTACCTTGATGGAAGCTACGAGGACCATGATGCGTCAAGAAAGAGACCAAACAATACCACATTTCACCAATATTTTTGTAACATCCCCGACCATCAACCCACTTGTCGGGAAACACTACTACGCAGAAACATTCTCATACTTATGTAGTATGCACTTAAATGAAGTTAAATGGCTTAACAGAGTAAAAATATAATTACTGCTAATATACATAATTAATGGAATCAATAGTAATATCACTGCAATGGAATACATGATAATATTGCAAGCATCACAGACATGCATTTTAATTGAATTTAAACACATACATATACTTATATTTGAAACTGTAGTAACTCCACCAACCACGTGTAGACCTTCCACGAACCTCCCAGCCTGATCCAGATGGGTATCGGTGGTCGCCCACCTTTCCATCTGGCTCAAAATAGTTTTCTGGCATTTCTGGTAATTTACTATTTTTAGCAGTTTTTTCGGGTCCTGAACTTCTGGGGCCATTTTGAGGCCCTAAACGATGTTTCTTTGGGTATGTTGCTCTTGCAAAATAGCATCTATGATGCTATTTTGTCTTGAGTGTTGTAGGCCTCGAATATATCTTTCCAACGAGCTATCGCGCGCCCTAAACGAAGATCGTATGCAATAGTTATGACTCCGGGAAGTTGATGGACTAACTTACCCAAATAGGGCCCACTTGACTTTTGGCATTTCATCTTCTAGGGTTAGGTTTTTGGTTTCTACCTTCCTGCTTTTGATAAATAAGGCCCTTTGGCCTCTTTTTGTAATGAGTTTGGTCACGGATGAGTGTAGCCGCTACATCTCTTATCAGGGATATGCTACCACTATTCTAGCTATGTATTGTTCAACAATTTTACAGTTTCTCTATTTCATTAATTAATAGAAGTGTGTGTTTACTGTATCATTGTGTTATCTGCAATACTATTGTGCACACTCTATTATTTTCTTCTTACATTCCGTTCCTGCATAAATCTGGATTAGTGGTATCAGAGCAGACTGCTCTTTTGTCATTTTTTTGTGCATGTCACCGACGAGGTCGGGATATAAGGAGTTGGGTCTTGAATTAGTTCATCTCGAGAGAGAAACCCCTCTCCGACGCAAACAAATTCCCATGGCGGAGTAAAAACGAGATGACGGAGCAGGAGATCCTATCAAGATGTTGCTCGAGGAGGCTCTCGCACGACAACGAAACGAGATGATGGACAATTTTGCGCAAATTCTTCGACGGTTGTCGATCGCCATGGAAGGAACCTCGACCAACAATTAGTTTGGAGGACCAAACCCTTTCAAGGTATAAGTTAATTTTGATATTCCCTTATTTGAAGGACAAATAGATGCATATTCTCTGGAAAAATGGTTGAATCAGGTTGAGGGTTACTTCTCGGTCCATAACTTTTCCAATAGAGAAAAGATTACATTTGCACTTCTTAAGGTGGTCCTCCATGTCAAGGATTGGTGGGAAACCCTCTGTGAACAGAAAGAGGAAAAAGAGGGTAATGAACCCGCGCTATTTGGGACAAAACCCACATGGGCATCCTTCGTTGATGCCCTCAAGGAGCAATACTTCCTTGTGGGGAACTATGATGACCAGTACACAAAATGGGCAACTCTGCAACAAGAAAGGGACCAAGCAGTGACAGAGTACACGAACAACTTCCATACCCTGTGCACGAAGCTCAGCATCAAAGACTTTGAGCAACACCTAGTTCTGAAATATTGTAGTAGCCTGCATCGGTACATCCATATTGAGATGGAATTCCTGGACATCTTTTCATTGGGTGCCACCTACCGGTATGCTATGAAAATCAAGAAAAAATTTAAGCAAAAGAACAAGCGGGAAGACAAAGAAAGACACTGGAAAATGGTGTGAGCTCCATAAGAGTCCCACACACAACACTGATGAGTGTCATGCGAAAAAATCACTACTTACTGAGATGAAAGCACCTGAGTCAGATCCAGGATCTGAATCAAAATCAGAGATAGATCATGGAAGGAAGATCATTGAAGAAGAACCCAACATCACCATTTTCACCACAAAGATCCAGCCCGACGATCCAGAGGAGAGAGAAGAAGGGGAGCGCCTCTTCCACTCACAGATGTGGGTACAAGGGAAGCCATTACATTTCATTGTTGACAGTGGAAGCCAAAAGAACCTGATTTCATTAGAGGTCGTCAAGCGGCTGAACCTGCCAACATTGTCACATCCGCAACCATATAACATTGCGTGGCTCACTCCAGGGCGAGACATCTGTGTTAGCCAGCAGTGTCGCCTACGGTACAACATCAAACCCTTCAAAGATGAGGTAATGTGTGATGTTGCTCCACTTGAAGTTTCTGATGTTCTTTTAGGTCAACCATATATGTGGAAACGCCATGTTGTGTATGAATCTAGGCCTCGTAGTGTCATTGTTACTTTGAGAAAACAACGCTACTGGATACCAGAGGCAGTTCCCACTACCACAGTCTCTCTCATCACAGCTAAGAATTTCAAGAAGGTAATTTCCCAAACCGGCAAATTCATCCTCCTGATGATTCTTCTAGAAAGGAAATGAAAGACCGCAGCCACATCTACCACCTCTACACAGAGTCACTCTGCACAACACAGACAAGTAGAAAAGATCGTGGAATCATACTAGGACATCTTCACTTCCCCTGCTGGAGTGTCGCTCCATTGTCAGGTCAAGCATTCCATTGACTTGATACCCGGGGAACCTATGCCGAACAGGCCAGTTTATAGACGTTCCCTCATGGAAAATGAAGAGATCAAGTGCCATATCGAGGAATTACTCCAAAAGGGGCATATTCGACCAAGATCCTCACCTTGCAGGAGCCCGATTATGCTAGTACAGAAAAGGATGGGACTTGGCAACTCTGTATTGATTACAGAGATTTAAACAAAATAACAGTCTGGAATCGGTATCCTATCCCTTGGATCGATGATCTCCTTGATCAACTAAAGGGCACCAAGTATTTCAGCAAGATTGATCTGAAGTCTGGTCATCACCAGGTCCCAATTGAGGCGACTGATATCTAGAAGACTACCTTCAAGTCTTGGGAAGGCCTTTTCGAGTGGTTGGTCATGCCTTTCGACTTAACTAACACTCCGACAACCTTCATGAGGATGATGGATGATATACTACCACCATTCACCAATTCTTTTGTGGTCGTCTATCTCGATGATATCCTCATCTTCAGCAGAATGTGGCAAGACCACTTACATCATCTTGAGGAAGTCCTTTGCACCCTACGAAAACACAAGTTATATGTCAATCTCGAAAAATGCTCATTCGGGATGAAGGAAATTCAGTATTTGGGATACATTGTGAATGAACAAGGTGTGCATGTGGATCCGGCCAAGATCCAACATTCACAACTGGCCGACCCCAAGGACCATTACAGAGCTCCGCAGCTTCCTAGGGTTGGCCAACTTTTATCGTTGGTTCGTGTTGGGGTTCTCTAACATTGCTTGGGCCCTTAGCAACGTGACCAAAGGTGGGGCTAAAGGAAAATTCTTTTGGATCCCTACTCAGCAACAAGCATTTGAGTAACTTAAGCAGCACTTATGTTTAGCGCCTGTCCTTACTCTCCCGGATCTGCAACAACCTTTTGAAATTGAGACAGATGCTTCAGATTATGCTGTTAGCACAGTCCTCACTCAGCATGGCCATCCAATGGCATATCACAGTGAGACACTTTCAGATACAGTTCGAAAGTACCCCACCTATGACAAGAAAATGTACTCCATTGTCCAAGCTTGCCGACAATGGAAGCATTACATCTTAGGCAAAGAGACAGTTATTCACACTAACCACAAGCCCTTGCAGTTTGTGCAAACACAAGGGAAATTGCAAAATGACCGCCACCAGAAGTGGTCCGCATGCCTACAACAATTTCACCTAAACATAAAATATAAGAAGGGCAGCACCAACCATGTCGTTGATTGCCTCAGTCGACCACCTGTGGCCGCACTCACCACAATGCTTAACTCTTGTGGCCATGAAACCTCTGGGTGGTCTCACTTATATGATAGTGATCCTGACTTTTCGGCCACCTATCGAGCAGTTTGTGCAGACACTCCAGTGACTGATTTTCATCTCCAGGATGGACTATTATGCCACCTAGGCCACCTCTGTGTTCTTTCAAGCGAGCGCGTGACGCTGATCTGGGAAGTGCATTACAGTCGGGTCGTAGGGCACTTTGGCATCGAAAAGACCATAGCAGTGTTGTAGAAGTATTTTTATTGGCCAAATCTCCGACAAGATATTAGAAAGTATATTAGATCCTGCACTGCCTGTTCCATCGCCAAACCATCCATTAAGAATCAAGGGTTGCATACCCCTCTTCCTATTCCCAATGGGCCTTGGGAATCTATCTCCATGGATTACATGTCAGGACTGCCTCCAACCAAGAATGGGAATGACTGTGTGTTTGCGGTCGTGGATCGATTCTCTAAATTGGCCATTTTGTCCGCCTGCAAGAAAAGTATCTCTGCTGAAGCCACTGCTAAGCTCTTCTTTGAACACGTCTGGGTACATTTCGGGCTACCCCAGACTATCATTTTAGATCGTGACAACAGGTTTCTCAGCACATTTTGGTCCAGCCTCTGGTCACTTATGGATACCAAGCTCACACAGTTGACAGCCTTCCATACCCAAACTGATGGGTAGACAGAAGTAGTGAATTGCATGATTGTGCATATCCTGCGGATGTATAATTCTAAACACCCCTGCACATGGGATGAGAACCTGCCATATATTCAACAGAGCTACAACAGAGCCCCTCACAGCTCTACCGGTCATAGCCCTTTTCAAGCATTCATGGGGTTTCAACCATTGGCCCCCATCAATGTAGCTCTGCCCATTGCCTCCACACATGCAACATCTTATCGGGCTCAGACTGAGGTTGAGAAAGCCACCAAATTTGTGGAATGGATCCAACACATTCACCAACAAGTCCATGACATTCTGGAAAAAGCCAATGCCAAGTACAAGCAGCATCATGACCAACATCAGGTGGCACATACATACCAGGTGGGTGATAAGGTTTGGTTGCATTTGCAGAAAGAAAGACTCATGGGACCTCATCGCAAGCTACGCCCACTTCGTTATGGGACATATACTATCACCAAGGCTATTGGGGATAATTCTTTTGAATTAAGCATCCCTCCATTTCTTGGTTTGCACCCTGTATTCAATGTTGAGCTCCTTCGCCCCTATTTTCCACCATTGTTGGACACCTCAGAAGTGGTTGAGCAGTTGGCACCAACAGAACTCAACCCTGACTATTTGGAGAAGGCAACAGTTGATCAAATCATAGATTCACAGGTCAAGGGCACTCGCCAGCAATGTGTCCAGCTCTATCGAGTCGTGAAGGCTAGGCAGTTCCTGCATCAGGGCAAGTGGCTCACCTGGAGCCAAATTCAGTTGAAATTCCCCCATCTTATCCTGGCACTTGACGCAATGGGGACCATTTATTCTTAAGAGGGTAGGAATGATCCAGATGGGTATCAGTGGTCGCCCACCTTTCCATCTGGCTCAAAACAGTTTTCTGGCATTTCTGGTAATTTACTATTTTTAGCAATTTTTTCGGGGCCTGAAATTTCGGGGCCATTTTGAGGCCCTAAACAGATAGATCTTTCCAATGATCTATTGTGCACCCTAAACTGAGATCGTATGCAATAGTTATGACTCCAGGAAGTTGATGGACTAACTTACCCAAACAGGGCCCACTTGACTTTTGGCGTTTCATCTTCTAGGGTTAGGTTTTTGGTTTCTACCTTCCTGCTTTTGATAAATAAGGCCCTTCGGCCTCTTTTTGTAATGAGCTTGGTCACGGATGAGCGTAGCCATCACATCTCTTATCAGGGATATGCTACCACCATTCTAGCTATGTATTGTTCAACAATTTTACAGTTTCTCTATTTCATTAATTAATAGAAGTGTGTGTTTACTGTATCACTGTGTTCTCTACAATACTATTTTGCACACTCTGTTATTTGCTTCTTACATTCTGTTCCTGCATAAATCTGGATCACATCCTTAGACCATGTTTCTCATCATGCTCAGCAGTGGGTCACCCCCGAGCTGGTACTAAGCTCCACCCAAGGTTAAGGAATCCTATACTAGGTTGAGGTTATAGGAAAACTGCATAGAGAAACCAAAAGGATTCTCTCCGGGAGACTTATTACGCCCACTACTCATGGACTCTCATTCCCCACATGCATGTTCTGCCCGGGAGTATACACCTTCACAAGAATAGTACATCGGTGCTTCACCTCCCCTCTAGGCCTCGGTAGTAGGCCAGATCAGGAATTCTTAGAGCTCTGTAGCTGGTGCTGGACTCTCTATGGAAGAAAACTACTTCCCCAACAGACTCCCTCACCTAGACAAAGTTTCTCACAGGTCTGACAACCTGCCTCTCCTACCACGGGCCTGACAACCCAGTTCTTCCACCAGTTTCCAAATCAATTCCTGCAAGTTCACGATGAAAACAATGACAACAACTTCGGTTAACTTGTAGGTGACAGTAGCAATAGGAAAACAGGGTGTGGAAATAGGAAATGACAACAGGTCACTAAGACACAACACGGTTTAGGAAACACTGGTTTCAAGATGCATGACAAGCAATTCACGCAGAGGTTGAACACAGACTCAACAGTTTGGGCAGAGGATGTATCGGCTTCTCAAGAAAATATCACAGGCTTCGGGTTTCAGAGTTGTGTGAGGCTTACATAACTCAGACGCAGAGATCCCTCGGTTCAGACAATGACCGACAGAATGGAGGATGGACTCCCATCTCAAATCACTTATTCAATTAAATTGCATGTGCATGGGCTGACACATGTCTCCCATGAGGCTGGATGCAGTCCATCGATACACATTCCCTTTTGCACATGTTCCCCCTTCCAGGAACTTAGGATAAAAAACCCATACATTTCACATAGCTTTTGGAATAATAATAAATAATTATTCCTAAGGAATTAATCCCTTAAGCTTAGCCCCTAGGCTCAACACTTAGCCTCTCTTTCCAAAATTTCAGCCCCTTCTCCCTTACCCACCTTGTGGAAGCTTAGTCCCCCATCACTCTTTCTTTGTGGTCAGTCTGCACGCAACGATGTTTATTCTTTATTAATGTTATGCATATGACATATACAAAAATATACTCTTGGCCTTTAACACTTAGGATATCCAGCCTAATAAACACATAATCCTACCAACTTATCAATACTCGGCTCACCAGCCTACAAAACATAATTTACAATTCATAAACATGATTACAACAGGGCTCGTCCTTGGGGATATTACAATCCCCTGCCCTTATTTTTGCATTGTCCTCAGTGAAACTCTTTACACAACACCAGGAAGATTTTCAAAATCTTTAAAAATATGCAGGTATTGTGCCCGCATAGAATCCTCATGTTCCCATGTCACGTCCTCAAGACCGTACGAGGTCCATTAGACCTTTACAATCCCTATGGCTCGATTCCGGAACTGTTTTCTTTTTCAGTCCAATATGTGCACATGATGCACTTGTAGTACACCTTCTTGCTCCACCTGAATCACATTCCAATCGATTACATGATTAGCATCAGGTATATATTTCTTAAGCAATGAAGCATGAAACACATTATGTATAGTCATGGATGCAGGTAATGCAAAAATATATGCAACTGGCCCAATCCTTTCTAGGATTTCAAATGGCCCACAAAATCTGGCTGCCTACTTGGCGCAGTTTCCCAGCTTCAGGGAACTTCTATTGGCTTTTACTTTCAGGAAAACATGATCTCCCACTTTAAATTCTCTGTGGGTTTTGTTCTTATCAGCATAACTCTTATGCCTGTCTTGGGAAGATTTCAAATTCTGCTTAATTTTTAGCATTTGATCTTCCATTTCCTTGAGCAACTCTGGCCCAAATACTACCACATCAGCTGGATTATCCCAGCTTACTAGAGTATTTCACTTTCTTCCATAAAGTGATTCAAATGGGCTCATCTTCAACGATGCTTGATACCCATTGGTGTAGGCAAATTCTACCAAATGTAGGTAGTCTTCACATTTCGATGGTTTGTCCATCACATACATCCTTAATATGTCTTCTATTACTCGATTCACCCTCTTTGTCTGCCCATCGGACTTAGGATGATAGGTTGTACTAAATTTCAGATTTGTTCTGAACCCCTTGAATAACCCCTTCCAGAAATTTGAGGTAAATTTTGGGTCTCTGTCAAACACAATTGTCTTAGGGATTTCGTACGATCGTGCTACTTCCCTAACAAAGATGTCAGCAACATCTGTTTCCTTGTGAGTAGTCTTTAATGGAATGAAATGGGATTCTTTCGTAAGCTTTTCCACCACCACCATAATTGAATCATGTTGCTTGTTTGGTCTGGGCAATCCTGTGATGAAGTCCATAGTCACTACCTCCCACTTCCACTCAGGAATGGGTAAGGGTTGCAGAAACCCTGTTGGGTGTCTGTGCTCATCTTTAACCTTTTGTCACTCCATACATATGGCAATGTATTCATAAATATCCTTCTTCATACCTGGCCAAAAATAATGGCTCTTGACTGCTGCCACGATTTTCTGATATACAGGGTGCCCTACATAAGGCACATTATGCATTTCATGAAAAATCATATGTTTCAAGTCCTGGAAATTAGGTATATAAATTATGTTCTTGTACAAAAGTGTTCCATCTATTTCCAATTTATAATTTTCACTTTCTGTGGCATCTTTCCTTGTTGTAGATTTGCTACCCGCTCCATGTACTGCAAATATGCATTTGCACCTTCCAAAATTATGCCCTTTATATCAGTTCGGTACATGCTAATGGATGTAGCATGTAACTCATGTAATCTCCTACTGAGTGCATCAGCCACTTTATTCTCCTTCCCTTTGATATGCTTGATATCAAAATTGTACTCACAGAGAAACTTCAACCACCTACTCTACCTAGCGTTCAAGGTTGGTTGATTGAACAAATACTTTAGACCGTTATGGTCTATTATCAGTTCGAACATCCTTCCCATGAGGTAATGCCTACACTTCTTTAGAGCATGTACTATGGTTGCCAACTCCAAATCATGAGTGGCATAGTTCCTTTCATTCTCTTTCAACTTTCTAGATTCATAACAAATTATGAATCCATTTTAACTGAGGACTCCTTCTAGTCTTTCTTTGCATGCATCAATGCATACCATGAAATCTTCATTTGGATCTACAATCCTCAATATTGGAGCACTGGTTAACAGCTGCTTCAATCGTTGAAAGCTTTTCTCACAATCCGTTGTCCACTGAAACTTCTTTTCCCTGCTTTTTAAGGAAGTGATAGGGTGAGATATCCATGAGAACCCTGCGATAAACCTTCTATAATAACCAGCTAAACCCATGAAGGATCTAACTTCTGTCACTTTCTTTGGCATTGACCATCCTCTAATGGTCTCAAGCTTCACAGGATATACAACTATCCCATCCTTCGAAATAATATGCCCCAAGTAATGGATCTCTTTTTGATAAAACAAGAACTTGCTCAACTTGGCATACAATTGGTGCTCTCTTAGCACCTACAACACCATCCTCAGATTTTTTTCATGCTCTTCCTCTGACTTGGTATACACCAGTATGCCATCCAGGAATACTATGACAAACTTGTATAGATAGTCCCTGAATACACCATTCATTAAACACATAAAAAAAACGGGTGCGTTCGACAACCCAAATGGCACCATTGTGAATTCATAGTGACCATACCTTTTTCTAAAGGTGGTCTTGCTGATGTCTTCATCCTTTATCCTTACCTGGCAATATCCCAACCTGAGGTCTATCTTCGAAAATATCTTCGCATCCTTCAATTGATCAAAGAAGTCATGAATCCTTGGCAGAGGATATTTGTTCTTTACAGTTACTTTGTTCAATTGTCTAAAATTGATACACAATCTCAGCGTCCCATCCTTCTTCTTCACGAACCATACCGGGACACCCCAAGGTGACACACTTGGGCATATATACCCCTTATTCAAAATCTCTTCAAGCTATAATTGTAGCTCTTTCATCTTTGGCATACTCATTATGTAAGGATCTTTCGACACTGGAGATGCTCTAGGCATCAAGTTTATAGAGAAATAAATATCTCTCTTTGGGGGTAATCCTGGTACCTCCTGGAATACATCTTCAAACTCTTTTAGTACCACATGATCTCTAATCTTTGAGACCTCAAACTTATATGCTTCCTCTACATGGGATGCAAATAATTTATAGCATTTTCTGTAGCACTTCTTCAGCTGCATTGTTGAGATTTCTCTGATAGCAACAACTCTGGGAATTCCTTGGACTATTCTCCGATTCTCTTCCTCATACGGGAAAGTGAATGCCTTATTATGACAGTCAAAGATGGCATGGCGTTGGTCCAACCATTCCATCCCAATTAGACATTCATAAGAACCAAAAGGAAAAACATTCAATTCATCCTTTGTGCTCAGTCCATTCATGTCCACATGATAGGACTTAACCAACTCAATGAATTTTCTCTTGGTTTCTGTAGCCAACTGCACTAACCAAGACTTTTCATGTTGGCTTCTCGACAAATGCAAAATTTCCACCACTCTAGGATCTAAATAACTATGGCTAGCCCCTAAATCAATTAAAATAGTAAATGGTTGGTTGTTAATCATACCTTCTACTTCAATCATGTGCGATTGAAATTCAACTTTCTTTTTGTCTAGGGCTGCATAGATCCTTGGCATTCTACTGCCCATGTCCTCCACTATTTCATCTTGTTGGACATTATGGACAACTCTCACTTTTCCATTTTTGTACGTACAACCTCTGTACTTATGGTTTCCCTAAAAGCCCCAACACTGAATGGGCATCTGTCTTGGACTTTTTCCCCCACTTCAGCCATTCTCGGTTCTCTAAATGATGGTTGTCCTTGAGGACTATTTTTGAAAAAGGGAGGTTTGTTTTCCTTATGCCTCTACTCTTTCTTAAACTTCTTCTAGTCATCCCAAGCCTTCTGAAAGGTAGGCTTTTCTCTTTGCTGTTCATATAAGCATTTCACTCTTCTTATCATTTCTTCCATGGTCTTAGGGTCATCATACTGGATCTTGTCCCCAATGGAATATGGCAGTCCACTCAAATACTTTTGAATCTTGACAATTTCCTCTGTGATGAATGAAACATACTTCAGCAATTCCAAAAACCTATGTTCATACTCATCAATAGTCATGCTGCCTAGATTGAGTTCAAAGAACTCTTTCATCTTTCTATCATAATATCTCTTAGTCAAATACTTCTTCTCGAAATACCTCTTGAATTCCTTCCAAGTGATATCTTTCTCTCTAATGTGTTGCACATGCACAAGTTGATCCCACCACATGGATGCTTTCCCTTTCAGTTGATACATCACAATTCTTCATTCTCCATGCGAGGAATAATTCTATAGTTGGACGTATTTCCTCATACCAAGCAACCATGTTTCAGCGTCTTCCTCCTTCTGATTTTCTCCATCAAACATAGGAGGCTTAATATTGATCATCTCTCCCTTTAATTCATCCACTCTAGATCTCTTGTGCTTTCTGGTAGGAGATGGGCTTGAACTACTATGTATCCTTCTCTTAGAGCGACCTTGGGAGTGATGATGGTGTCTACCCACACTCCTTGACCTTCTTCCCTCAAAAGTCTGGTGACTCCCTATTCTGTTCGAGTCACTCTCCTTATCCAACTTCTTTTCTATTCTCTCCAAACTCTTTAACAAATTTATGTTGAATTCTCCTTATTTTTCCTAATCTTTTCCAAGATTTCTGGTATCTACTCGATGAGTTTGGGCATCTTTTTGCAATCCTTCAATGATATTCCTTATTTTTCCTTCCTTATTTATCTCTTCTCAATGGCCATTGGAGTTCGATCCTTCAACTCCCAAATGAACATCTAGTCCCTTTGCTTCATCCTCAGAACTGGAAGCAGTCTGTGCCCTTTCCATTTCTTTTTCACTCAATGGAAATTCTATTCGTTCTTGGTGCTCGTTAAAATTCTGCAAACAAAATGTGTAGACAACCGGAATTTTCAGGTCATTATTCCTTAACAAATCCCACAGCATTCATCAACAACTTGATTCAAGAAAATGTTCAGTTTCCATGAATTTTTCTGAGCTCTGCTCAGCTCTTTAGTGCAGTCAAGCCTTAGCCCTTTTCTCTCAGTTTCCAAACCCACTCGACCATGGTTTGTGACCAAGTGCTAGATCTCAAGGTCCTCTAATCAGAACTTGGGGGTTTCGGGTTTTGGGGTTTCGGGATTTTTATCTTGGAGGCTCTCACACTCGCTTCCCTCTCCAACTCCCAACTTTCAAAATTTTGACCTTTCTAGCCACCAGGCCCACAACACAGTTGTCACCAACCATGGGGGTGACACGGGTTTCTCTTAAGAAGGTCCATGTCACCCTAGGTGATTCCCTCCGGCCCCACTACGTCTACTTTTTCCTTCAGAGCCCACTGGCACATGGCACACATCCCATGGGTCCACACCCATCCAAGTGATGTCAACCCAACCCACTACTTCATCTCTTCGAGATTTCATGATTTCAGGCTTCAGGATTTTGTGCATTAGAACATCCCACTTCTCCCAACATTTGAACTCTCAAAATTACCCTCTTCTCTTCTTCTCGATCCAATGGTTGAGATATTTTTCCCAGATCTATGGTGCATATCTTCTTGGGACATCGGAGTTTTGGGTTTCATGGGTTTGTGCCTCAGCACACCCCTCTTTTTCCGATAGCCGAACTCCCGAAAGGCTTCTCGGATATCCTCCATGCACCTTCTCCGGATCTGACGGTCATCAAGGGATCTCCTTTTTTCCAAACAGATCCTATGGCTCCAACACCCTAAGTGTTGAGTTCTCTCTCTCTTTAAGGTTAAATTCCATGCTCGACTGCGGTTTTATTTCACTGTTACTCCTCCTAAGATTCACACATAGCCAAGTAGCCCCTTGGCACTCAGAAATATTATAAGGTTCAAAATTAGTCCTCTAGACACAATTTCCTCTCAAAAACTTGGGTCCAAAGACCACTTATCTAGCCCATCTAGGCTCAGCATTGAAACCTTGCACTCTGATGTCATATTGTAATGTCTCTGACCATCAACCCACTTGTTGGGCAATGATACTACACAGAAACATTCTCATACTTATGTAGTATTCACTTAAATGAAGTTAAATGGATTAACAGAGTAAACATATAATTGCTGCTAACATACAAAATTAATGGAATCAACAATAATATCATTGCAACAGAATACATGATAATATTGCAAGCATCACAGAAATGCATTTTAATTGAATTTAAACATGTGCATATACTTATCTTTGAAACTATAGTAACTCCACCAACCACGTACAGACCTTCCACGAACCTACGAGCCTTAGACCATGCTGCTCATCACACTCAGAAGTGGGTCACCCCTGAGATGGGACTAAGCTCCACCCAAGGTAAAGGAATCCTAGACTAGGCTGAGGTTATAGGAAAAATGCACAGAGAAACTAGAAGGATTATATCTAGGAGCCTTCTTACACCCACTACTCACGAACTCTCATTCCCCACATTCCTTCTATGCCCGAGAGTATACACATTCATAAGCACAGTCCATCGGTGCTTCACCTCCCCTCTGAGCCTCAGAAACAGGCTAGATCAAGGATTCTCAGAGCTCCGTAGCTGGTGTTGGAATCTCTCTGGAAGAAAACCACCTCCCCAGCAGAATCCCTCACCTAGAGAGAGTTGCTCATAGGTCTGACAACCCACCTCTTCTACCATGGGCATGATAGATCGATTCTTCCACCAGTTTCCAAATCAATTCCTGCAAGTTTAGGATGACAACAATGACAACAACTTGGGTTAACTCGCAGGTGACAACAGCAATAGGAAAATGAGGTGTGGAAACAGGAAACAAAAACAGGTCACTAAGACACAACACGGTTCAAGTAACACCAGTTTCAGGATGCGTGACAAGAAATTCATGGAGAGGTCGAACAAAGAATCAATAGTTCAAGCAGAGGATGTATCATTTTCTCTAGAAATCATCACAGGCTTCAACTTTCAAACCTGTGTGAGGATTACAGAACTCAGCCGTAGAGATCCCTTGATCCAGACAGTGGATGAAAAAATGGAGGATGAACCCCCATCTCGTCTCACTTCTTCGATTAAATTACATGTGCCTGGGCCAACACATGTCACCCATGAGGCTGCATGCACTCCATTGGCATGCATTCCCTTTTTCACACGTTCCCCCTTCCAGAAACTTAGGATAAAAAAAACATACATTTCACATAGCTTTTGGAATAATAATAAATTATTATTCCTAAGGACTTAAGCCCCTAAGATTATCCCCTAGGCTTGACACTTAGCCTCTCTTTCCAACCTTTCATCACCTTTTCCCTTACCCACCTTGTGGAAGCTTAGTCCCCCATCACTCTTTCTTCGTGGTTGTCTGAACACAATGATGTTTATTCTTTATTAATGTTCTGCATATTACATATACAAAAACAGGCTCCTGGCCTTTAACACTTAGGGTCTCCAGTCTAATAAACACATAAGCCTACCAGCTTATCAATACTCGGCTCACCAGCCTACAACAAATGATTAACAATTCATAAACATGATTACAATAAGGCTTTTCCTTGGGGATATTACAATTTTCCATACTATGTGCATCAAATTGGGTATCAAAGAATCTAAAAGATATCTGGTGCTCAAATACCTTGACTGTTTGCATAGATACATCCAAAACTAAATGTATTTTTTGGACATCGCATCATTAGGTGTGGCTTATAGATATGCTATCAAGATCAAGCATAAATTTAAGCAGAAGAGGCAAGAGTTTGGATCTGCAAATTCCTCACAACTAAATTAAGGAAAAGGAATCCCCAACCCACCAAACAAGGGATAGAGAAAATATGTTTTCTCTAAGGAAAACCAGTCCAAGCCGCAACCAAAGAAGGGTAATGATAAGTCAAAGAAAGACACAAGAAAGTGGTGTGAGTACCATAAAATCCCTTGGAATGACACCGAAGAATGTCGATCCAAGCAGTCACTGGTGGCTAATCTTAAAGCTTCCAAGTTAGAGGAATATTTCGATTTGAATCAAATCCAGAAAGTGGGAAGCGGATCATCGATTCCAAACCCATTTCCACTATCTCTACCACCAAAGTCCAGCCAAGCAAACCAGAAGAACCAGAGGAAGGGGAATGCCTCTTTCACTTACATATGTGGGTAAAGGGGACTCTACTACATTTCATTGTCGATAGCGGCATTCATAAGAACCTGATTTTAGTAAAGGTTGTCAAGCAGTTGGACCTGCCGATAACACCACACCCGCATCCCTACACCATCGGCTGGTTTCGCCAAGGATGAGATCTTTGCGTCATCCAACATTGTCATCTTCCCTACAACATCAAGCCATTCAAAGACGAGTTATTGTGCTATATTTCTCCCATTGAAGTTTGTGATCTTCTTTTAGGCCAACCGTATTTGTGGAAGCGACATGTTGTGTATGAGTCTAGACCCCGCAGTGTTATTATTTCTTTGCGTAGACAATTGTACAACATACTAGAGGTAGCATTGCCTACCGTTATTTCTTTAATCTCTGTTAAGCAATTCAATAAGGTTATTTCACAGACCAGGAAGTTCTTCTTCTTTGTGATTCTTGCTCATAGTAAGCATAAGTTCATCACCACATCCATGACCTCTACACATATCCTCTCTTTGTAGCAGAAGCAAGTGGAAAACATTGTGGAAGAGTACATAGACATATTGTCCTCACCCACTGGGGTACCAATGCACTGTTAAGTCAAGCATCCAATTGATCTAGCCGTCGGTGCACCACTACCTAATGGACCAGTCTATCGCCGCTCGTTGATGGAAAATGACGAAATCAAGTGTCATATCCAAGAGCTGCTTCAAAAAAGGCACATTTGACCCAACTCATCCCCTTGTGGAAGCCCGATTGTGCTGGTGTAGAAAAAAGATGGGATATGGAGGCTCTACATTGATTAGAGAGCATTAAACAAAATCACAATCAAGAACTGGTACCCAATTCCTTGAATTGATGACCTTCTTGACCAACTCAAGGGGGGGAATTTCTTCAGCAAGATTGACCTAAAGTTTGGCTACCACCAAGTTCCCATCGAACCAATTGATGTATGGAAGACAACTTTCAAATCTAAAGAAGATCTATTTGAATGGTTGTTCATGCCCTTTGGCTTAACAAATTCACCAACAAATTTGATGAGATTGATGGATGATGTATTGATACCCTTCACCAACTCTTTTGTGATGGTATATTTGGATGAAATCCTCATCTTCAGTAGAACTTTGGAGGAGCACATGCATGATATTTAGTAGGTTTTGGGCACTCTGCGACAACAAAAGATATATGCCAACTTGGAAAAATGATCCTTTGGAATGAACAGGGTCCAATACTTTGGCTACATTGTTGATGACCATGGGGTGCATGTGGATCTAGTTAAGATCCAAGTCATTCGTGACTGGCCAGCCCCGAACACACTAACCGAGCTTCAAATCTTCTTGGGACTTTCCAAATTCTACCAAAGGTTCATATTGGGATTCTACCATATTGCATGGGCCCTCAACAAAGTAACCAAGGGTGGTGGAAAGGAAAATTTCACATGGGGGCAGGCACAACAACAAGCATTTGATGATATGAAGCATCACTTGTGCTCAGCTCCAGTACTCTCCTTACTCGATCCACAACAACCATTTGAGATTGAGAATGATGCCTCTAACTATGATATAGGCACAACTCTCACTCAACATGGTCATACAGTAGCGTACCATAGTGAGACACTCTCAGATACTGTCCAGAAATACCCCACCTATGACAAAGAAATGTATTCGAGTGTGCAATCTTTTCATCAATGGAAACATTACATTTTGGGAAAGGAGGCAATCATCCATACTGATCACAAGCCTCTACAGTTCATACATACATAGGGGAAGTTGCAAAATGACCACCATCAAAAGTGGCCCACATATCTATAATAGTTCCATCTCAACATCAAGTATAAAAAATGGAGAAACAATTGTGTCGTTGAATGCCTTAGTCACCCTCTTGTTGTTGCACTCATCATAGTGCTCAATTCTTGTGGGCATGAGGCATCTGAGTGGCCCCAAATTTATCAGCGTGACCCTAACTTCTCCACCACCTATAATCTCTTGGCTACATGAGAGAATGTCACCAATTTTCACATCTAGGATGGACTGTTATGCCCTCTGGGCCACCTCTTTGTTCCCAAAACCAAGTGTGAAAATATTATTTGGGAGGCTCACTATAGTCTGATGGAAGGACATTTTGGCATGGAGAAAATTGTGGTCATTCTATAGAAACATTTTTATTGGCCAAAACTTTGACAAGACGTAAGAAAGTATACCAAATCTTGCACTTCTTGTGCCATTTCAAAGCCAACCATCAAGAAGCAAGGCTTATACACCCCTCTTCTTACTCCCGACAATCCTTGGGAATCCATATCGATGGATTACATGTCTGGCCTTTCATCCACCAAGCACAACAATGATTGTGTATTTGTGGTGGTTGATCAGTTTTCGAAGATGGCCATTAGCACAGCCTACAAGAAGAGAATCATAGTGGCATATACTACCAAGATGTTCTTTGAATGAGTGTGGGTCCATTTTTGGATACCACAAACCATCACCTTAGATCAGGACAACAAATTCCTCAACACATTTTGGTCATGTCTCTAGTCACTGTTGGACACCATGCTCACTAAATCCACTTCTTTCCACCCCCAAAAAGATAGCCAGATAGAGGTCATCAATTGGATGATTGTGCACATTACGCACATGTAAAAACATAAGCATCCACGTACATGGGATGAGGGTCTTCCCTATTTTCAACATAGCTACAATAGGGCTCTCCATAGTTCCACTGAAAATATCCCATTTCAGGTGGGGTTGGGATTCCAACCCTTGGGTCCCATTGATGTTGCACTACCTCTTGCAACCACATAGTCATAATATTCCCATGTTTAGTCTGAGGATGACAAAGCCAACAAATTCATTGAGCATATTCAACACATCCGCCAACAGGTCCATGAGATTTTGCAGAAAGCCAATGCTAAGTACAAGTAGTACAATTATCAACATCGGATATCGCACCAGCTTTAGGTGAGAGACAAGGTCTGGTTACATTTTCATAAAGAGAAACTTACATGGCCCCATTGGAAGGTCCTCCCACTCTTCTATGGTCCTTACACTATCACCAAGGCTATGGGTAGCAATGATTTTGAGCTCAACACTCCACCCTTCCTTGGATTGCACCCAGTGTTCAATGTGGACCTCCTTCAGCAATATTTTCCACCATTATTGGACACCTCAGAGATCACTCTATAGTTGACACCAACAGAGCTCAACCCTGACTACATGGAACATGCATCCACTGATCAGATAATGGACACATAGGTTAAGGGAACTCGCCAATGAAGGATCTAGCTTTATTGGGTTGTCAAGGAAAGACAACTCCTACACCAAGGCAAGTGGCTCACCCGAGGCCAAATTCAACATAAGTTTCCTCACCTGATGGTGGCACTCAATGCAATGGAGACCATTGCTTCCTAAGGGGGGAGGAATGATCCAGGTGCAAATTGGTGGCCACCCACCTATTCCAATTGGGTCCTCTTGATAGCTTTTAGTTCAACACATTCCTTTTTACTTCTTTGTAATTGTGGATTCTACAAATTCGAGGTTGTCTGAAGCCCTACACATCTTCCAGGTGGATATTGGTGGCATCCCACCTAATCCAACTGTATTATTTTGGAATTTTTCATGTCAGTACATCTTTTTGTACTTCCAGGGTCGTTCTGGGGCCCAAACAGTGTTTTCTTATATTTCCACAATCAAATTGTAGACAGAGTTAGAGTTTGATGGAATAATGTGTATTTATGTAAAATACCTTTCCAACGGGCTATCACACGCCTAAAATGGAGGTCATATGAAAATGTTACGATCTCGAAAAGTTGAGGTACCAACTTACCCATCGGGGGCCACATAACTTTTGGTGTTTCATCTCCTAGGGCTAGGTTTTTGGATGTCTAGGGTTTTGGAATTCATGAGTAATGTTAAAAATTCCTCTAGAGCCTCATTGTAATGATTCTTCTCATATGGATGCACATAGAAGCCACATCTCTTCTCAGAGATAGCTACCACCATTCAATCAAGTTTTTTTAGTTCTGCAGTTTTATAGTTTCAACCTATTTTATTTATTCAATAGTTATTGTTCATTGGATATCCACTATTGTTATTTGTGTCTCTGTGTTATGGTATTCAATATTTTATTCATTTCACTCCGCTAATAAATCTGGATCAAGGGGGAAACCTATGTGGTTGCAACATCCATAAGCTTGGGGGAAAGCCAATCTTACAAGTCCTTTTATCCCTACTACCACACTCTTGTATCCTGGACAACCATTTCTAGTAGTTTCTAACCCTTTTTGGGGTCAAGCTAATCTGGCAGGAATTCTTCGCAAGGAACTTTTCCCTTTCAATCTTTCAACCCCATGATTCAAACACAATAGTCCCTTTAGACACAGTATACGGTAGGTCTATCGGGCCAATAGCAACACATGGGGGGTTTGTCATGTCAATCTCAGTACACAAGAGGTCCATTTATTCAATCACAATACATAGGTGGACAACTAGGAAAACCACCTTACATGGGTGGACAACCCTGGAAGCCACCATACATGAGAGGACCATCTAGCTTTGCCATCTTTCCACAGCCTGGATCTTGTCCTACTAGCGTTTCCATGCCATATGGTTATCACCAATATTCACATGCCAACCAATAACTTCCATTCTCGGCTACGTTATATCTTCCAAATCTGTCGTTTTTAACAAACGATTCCATTCATCATGCCCCATTTTGGCCTACTATCCCTGCCAAATTAACGTCCGAAATCTTGAAATTTGACGGAAAAACTGAGGAAGATCCTAACAATTATGTTATGACTTTCCATTTATGGTGTTCTTACAACTCTTTGATGGATGATTCCATTCTTCTGAGGATTTTTCAGAGAACACTTACAGGTGCAACAATGAAATGGTATATTGAATTCTCGCATAACTCCTTTGTCGACTTTAATTCTCTTTCCATGGATTTTCTAACACATTTTTAGTTTCCTATACGATATGATACTGGTACAAAACTTTTGACCTCACTCTGGTAATCCTCTTCCACCCACATGTCTGATCACATTCATGAGGGGAGCTGACAAAGACAGTTGATTAAAGAGATAATTCTAGATCAACTACTCGCAGATTGGTTTACAAATTCGCTCTTTCCTCCCATTGCACATGATTTTTCTATGGGAAACATTGTTACTAAGGAGTAGGCTATCAATTGTGCATAGTATTTGGACTTGGTATACTCCCAGTCCGACACACTTTACGATTTGATCCCTAAATATCCTCATTCATCGAATGATCCGACAATACCTGCTCCATAATTAGTTTTCATTTCAAACACCAAGACTACTTCCACTCCTACTCAAACCTATGAGGTGAATGTGATCCAATCCACTTCATCCCAATAACCAGGAGGTAATAAGAAAAACAAGGCTAAATCCAAGAAATCTTCTAACCAGCAGGATACTACCAAGACTGTTGATACTCTATTGAATAGGAAGGATATGTTTCCTTACATTATTTGTGAGGAAGACCACTACACGAAAGACTATCCTCATCATGAGCCAGTCGCTAAATTTTTGAAGGGTACCCCCCAACTAGTTCTACAACAATATTTGGTTGCACAAAATCCTTCCCTCCTGCAAGGGGGAAACACAGTTCATTCCCATCATGGGGATGCTTCCTCGATTGCCTCTGAGGTATACATTTTTAAGGTGGTTAATGAAATGACTCGATCAAATAATTATGGCACTCCTCCAGGTGATCAAGCTAATGGAAAGGCTATCGATCATCCCTCCACTTCCACTCCTCCTCCATCTTCCAATCCTCTTCATATTGAGAAGCCAATTTTTGACGTAGTGTTGCGCCCTCCCAAGAGAATAATTCAAAAAGAGACATTTAATATGAATGTTGGTGTTTCCCAAAACTACAACATCGTTGAAGATTTGGTGTAGGCGTCTTGTGCTATGTCCTCCCTCAAAGTTCTACAAAACTTTCCAAGTCAATGTAGAACCCTGTTGTCAACCATTGGAGATATGGATCCGAAAGAATCAAATTTGATTACATTTAATCTAGACAACTAATCTAGGTCGATATTGGTGGCCACCCATCTAATCCAACTGGCATATTTTGTATATTTTCATGTCAGCACATATTGTTGTACTTCCAAGACCATTTTTGGGCCTTGTGGGTTCTACACTTTTGAGGTTGTCTAGAGCCCTACACATCTTCCAGGTGGATACTAGTGGCCTCCCATCTAATCCAACTGGCTCATTTTGTATGTTTTCATGTCAGCACATCTTTTTGTACTTCCAGGGCCATTTTGGGGCCCTAAACAATGTTATTTTGGTTCACCACAATCAAACTATAAATGGAGTCTGAGTTTGATGGTGTAATGCATAGTTCTCGAAAATACCTTTCCAATGGGCTATGATGCGCCTAAAACGAAGATTGTATTCAAACGCTACGACCCCCCGGGAAGTTAATGTACTAACTTACCCAAACAGGGCCCTGTTACACATTATTTTGGTCACTCTGATGATGACTCTATAGACATGTGTTCAGGCTCTCAAAACAATCTTTGACATGAGGAAAATGACTAAGTTCTTCCCCTACAAGGAATATTTTTAGAATGATGCAACAGACTGACAGTGGTACACTTGCGGAAATCCTTGATTTCTGCAGGCTGCTCTATGCTTGGCTCACAGGGCTTTTGCATGCTGCTATATAGGCAGGGTGAGGCGGTGTTTGAAGCTAAGAAAAGGAAGAAGTTTCACGAAGTTGCTAGAAGGATAATATTCTAGAATGTGAGGTGGCATCTGTATGGTTATGATCTTATTGGCTTCTTTGATTTGGTGGTATCATCCTCATCCTTGTAACCACTTCACCTTCTCCTATATAATGATGGGTTTCTCATGGAAAAGGTTAAGCAAGATTGAGTAGAGAATTGCTGAAAGAATAGGTTGAATACTGTGTGAAGAATCTTGATACAACTTATGCTTGGGGCCTCCATTTGTCCATCAAGATTTGTATACCATCTTCATTCAAATTCGGAGCAAGTGTATGTGTGTGTTGGAACAAAGGACCACTGAAAAGGAACTTGCGACATCAAGGCAATTTGGTTGTATCTTCCACTTTTACTTAATATGATACAGTGGCATGTTTCTTTCCCATAAAATCATTAGCATTTTATTACATGACTCCTTGATCACATGTTTAGGTTTTCATTGAATCTACAATTGTTTCTTTCACTTTGGTTTGTTTGTGTCATCATAGATCTGATCTCACAAGAGCACTAGAGCAAAGCAGGGACAACAGAGATATAAGGAAGCAATATTTAAAGGTATGTCATCCATTCCTTCTTTGATAGTAAATTAAATGATAAAAACTTAGGGAAAGCGTCATGTCATGTCTTGTTTTGTTCTAGAACCGGGTGGATCTAGGGAGATTAGTTTATGCCTGCATTCACTGATTTATCCAATAACAGGCCCACATGACTTTTGGTGTTTCATCTCCTAGGCTTAGGTTTTTGGATGTCTAGGGTTTTGGAATTCCTATTTAACATAAAAAGGCCTTTAGAGCCTCATTGTAATCATATTCTTGTGAATGAGCATAGCCGTCACATCTCTTCTTAGAGATAAATCTGCCACCATTCTAGCGAGTCTTGCACTCTATATTTTTACAATCTCTTTACAATTTTTTCATTAATAGAAATAAAGTATTGTTGTATTTCTTTGTTTCTGGCAATTTTCATCAGTATTTCATTGTAATGTCTCTTCTTTCATTTTGTTTCGAACATAGTCTAAATCAGTGGCATCAGAGAAGACTTATCTTGATCATTCTTCAACGCATGTCCTTGACAAGGTCCAAGTATAGTCAGTTGGTTCTCAATTTTTTCTCTCTTGAGGACAATCACTCTCACACACCCAAGAAACCCTCGATGGTTGAAGAAAATAAAGATGCCGGAGAAGAAGATTCTATTAACATTTTTCTTTAGAAATCTATCACGTGATAGAGGGACGAAATGATGAAGATTTTTTCACACATTCTTCAATGCATGTCGATAGCAACAGGTGCATCTTCATCAAGTGGCCATTTTGGAGGAACCTTTCCCTTCAAGGTACAGGTTAATTTTGATATTCCCGTATTTGAAGGTAAAATAGATGTGAATGTCCTAGAAAAATGGTTAAATTTGTTAGAAGGTTATTTCTCAGTTCAAAATTTTTTCGACATGAAAAATATCGCCTTCGCACTCCTCAAGGCTCTCCCCCATGTCAAACATTGGTTGGAAATTGACTAGGAGAAAAGTTCCACAGAGGAATATAGAATCTATGGGGTTGATCCCACTTGGTATTTTTTTGTTGATGTGTTCAAAGAACAATACTATCATGTTGATAACTATGAAGACCAATACATGAGGTGGACCACACTGCGCCAAAAGAAGAGCCAAACAGTTTCGGAGTTCAAAAATACTTTCCATACCTTGTGCACCAAACTAGGTATCAATAACTCTAAGCAACATCTGGTTCTGAAATACCATGGGGCTCTACATAGGTACATCCAAACCGAAATGGATTTCCTAAACATCTCATCATTGGGCATTTCCTATCGATATGATGTCAAAATCAAGGAGAAATGTAGGCATGAGAACAAATGGGAATTCGGGACTGCAAATATGCAACAACAAAAACACGATAAAGACGAACCTAACCAACATCCCCTAGAAAACCAGTCCAAGACACATGACAAAAAGGGTAAAGGGAAGAATGACACTGGGAAGTGGTGTGAATTCCACAAAATACTTTAGCACAACACCGATGAATGTTGTTCGAAACAGTGATTGGTGGATGAGGTCAAAGACGCGGAATTGAACCCTAATTCAGAATCTGATTCAAAAAACATTGAAGATAGACAGATCATCGATGCAAACCCCACTGCCACTATCATGACCGCAACAATTCAACCAGAAGAATCAGTAGATCCTAAAGAAAGGGAGTGCCTCTTCCATTCATAGATGTGGGTGAAGGGGACCCCATTACATTTCATTGTTGATAATGGTATCAAGAAGAACCTTGTATTATATAAGGCCGTAAAATAGTTGGGGTTATCGACAAAACCACACCCACCACCATACAACATCGAGCGGCTTCACCAAGGTTGAGATCTTCGTGTCAGCTAGCAATGCCTCATGTTCTATGGCATCCATCCCTTCAAGGATGAGGTAGTGTGTGATGTTTTCCCTCTTGATATATGTGATGTGGTTTTGGGCCAACCATATATGTGGAGACGTCATGTTGTCTATGAATCTAGACCCCGTAGTGTCATTATTACTCTGTTAGGTCAGATCTATCAGATACCATAGGTAGTTCCGACTACTGCGCCACCAAAACAATGCCGCAAGGTAATCTCTCATACTGCAAAATTCATCCTTTTCACATTATGTTCAAAGGGTTCACAGAAGATCGCTACAACCACTACAGCCTCAACACCTTATATCTAGAAAAAACATATTGTCAAAGAGAAATAAGATATTGCTTCTTCACCTACAATGGTGCCTAAATAATACCCCGTCAAACCCAGAGACAACAAGTTGGTGGAGCATATTCAACCCCGCCAACAACCGGTTTTTGACAGTCTTCCACAAACCAAGCAACACAACTTTGCAAACAAATCATGCAGCTCACCAAGATTCATATTCAGAACATGCTTTCCCCTCTTCCCTAGGCACTCAACATAATGGATACCATATCTTCCTAAGGGGGGAGGATTGATCCAGGTGGTTCCAACTGAATCCTTTTGTCAGTTTTTAGTTCAACACGTTCTTCTGTACTTCTTTGTAATTGTGGGTTCTAAACTTCCAGGGTTGTCTGGATCCCTACACATCTTCCAGGTGGATACTGGTGGCCTCCCATCTAATCCAACTAGCTTATTTTGTATGTTTTCATGTCATCACATCTTATTGTACTCCCAGGGTCCTTTTGGGGCCTTGTGGGTTATACACTTATGGGGCTGTATGGAGCCCTACACATCTTCTAGGTGGATATTAGTGGCCTCTCATCTAATCCAACTAGCTTATTTTGTATGTTTTCATGTCATCACATCTTGTTGTACTTCTAGGGCCGTTTTGGGTCCCTAAATAGTGTTATTTTGTCTCGTCACAATCAAACTATAGACAGAGTCAGATTTTGATGATGTAATGTGTAGTTCTCAAAAATACCTTTCCAATGGGCTATCACGCACCTAAAACAGAGATCGTATGCAAAAGTTACGACCCCAAGAAGTTAATGTACTAACTTACCCAAACGGGTCCCACATGACTTTTGGTGTTTCATCTCCTAGGGTTATGTTTTTGGATATATAGGGTTTTGGCATTCCTGTGTAACATAAAAATTCCTTCAGAGCCTCATTGTAATCATCTTCTTGTGATTGAGTGTAGCCGTCACATCTCTTTCCAGAGATAAAGTTGCCACCATTCTAGTGAGTCTTGCACTTTGTATTTTTACAATCTCTTTACAATTCTTTCATTAATAGAAATAAATTATTATTGTATTTCTCTGTTTCTGGAAATTTTCATGAGTATTTCATTGTAATATATCTTCTTTCATTTCGTCTCGAACATAATCCAGATCAACTACTCTAAGGAGAGGCTCTCCCACCACTTAGCATTCCAAATTCAAATTTTGGTTAGTGGAAAGAATATCCATCACACTGTTTTGGATGAGGGAGCCTCCGCCTGTGTCATGTATTTTCCTTGTTGGAGATCCCTTGGTTCTCCTAAACTTAGCCAGTATCCTACCACCCTGAAATTGTTTTATGGACATGGTTTCCAACCTCACAGACTCTTGCAATCTTTCACTGTGACATTGAAGGGTAAAATTGTTTCGGTCAATATCAAAGTGATTAATGCACCCCTAGATTATAATTTGTTACTTGATCATAGTTGGTTCTATGCAATGACTATGGTTTCATCTATATTTTTTTGTATCTTATGATTTCCCCATTAAGGAAAAATTATAATTGTTGACCAACTTGACTATATAACTCTAGACTTCCACAATGCTGCAGCAAATAATGTCCCCTTTTTAGGACAATCTAGTCTTGAGAGTGTAGGATTAGGTCTTATTAGGGATTCCTCTCTCATGGGGGTTTTTCCTTTACCTCCTCCTTCCACCATGCAAGTTTCCACATTAAATATGATTTCAACTAAGGTGCAACAATCCCTAGCATCATATGATCCTTTGGTAGTACCTGGTCTTAATGAGCATAGTTATTTTATTGTGCCAAGATCATTAAAAATGAAATAGCTGCTCATGATCATAGTTCATTTTATCTATCAAGCTCATTAAAAATGAGACAGACCCACCTCTATCCAAATATAGTGTCACTTTGTATCGAATACTTGAACAATATTTTCCTCTTCCTAGTGAAAATGTTCCTATTAGTAACCATATACCTAAATGAGGAAAGAAGAAGAGTCAGGAAAGGAAACAATGCTTAGGAGGCAGGTCTCTAGCCTCTAGAAATCATGATGGAGTGAAGCCACTAGATTTTATCAAACAAAATTGAGGGAAAACTACCTTTAGAGAGACAGGCTTCTAGGAGTGACCCTCACTTGGGGGTCGTTCCCATCATAACATAGTAGTCTTTTTTAGAAGGAGCTTAGTCTTTGTTGTTTCTCGTGATCATAAATGGATGAGAATAGGTTATTGAGATCAGTATTTGTTCTTTCTCGTGCTCATTAATACATGAGAATAGGTTATCGAGTATACTTTTATCTCCTTTTTGGATTTGAAAAATCTATACAAAAAAGGAACTCTTTGGAGTTTCCTTTAAGCTTGCTCCAAACTCCCTAAACATGAAAATATTGTCAAGTGATATTTCTTCCTTTCACACTCATTGAAAGGTTTGAAAGGGTATCTTTCGAGTGATAGTTTATCTATTTTTCAGCCTCGCGAGACTAATTACGAAAAATAAATACTCTAGTCAAGCGTGACTTGAAGAGTTCTCCCCTATATTGTTTTACACATTTTTGGGCTTGGGAGACTAAATTTACAAAAAAATCATCCATGGAGTTGTCTTTAAGTTCTTTTCAGACTCTCTAAATGTGAAAAAACACCGATTTTACCTTCTTTGGGCTCGTAAAATTATGCATTGAAGGAACTATGTGAGTTCAATTTCCAAGACCAAGCCCCTCCTTTCTTGGGTTTTTTAAACATATGTCAAGGTACTCATCCAAAGGATAAGCTATATTAAGCATTTTTTATCCTCCTCAAGCTCGTTAAAAAAGAAAGAGGTACTCATTAATCATGACATGGGGGAAATTGAAGGAAGTGGGTCTAGTTTTTTGGAATCCAGTATGGAAGTTATTGTTTTCACCCTTGAACATGGCACATGTTTGCATCTCATCTTATAGTTGGGTAATATGCTTGTCTCTGAGTCATTCCAATTCCATGTGTCGTTATAATTTTTCATTCCAGTCGAAGAGTCCTCTTATTATCGTCACATTATGTTCTTGGTACTCGTCGAGTCAATGTTTCCAAGTCATTTTTCATGCCTCATCATGTTCAAGGGAAGTTTCACTTCAAACCATCCATCTAAAGTATTACCAGTTTCCATTTCTTTTGTCAGTCCATACTCATTTGATCTACCATACTACATCACTTTCCTGTGTTAGTTTCATGTCGATGATGGGTGATACATCAAGGCCCTCCTTCGATAAGTCTTTTCCTATTGACTTCAACACATTATCCAAGTATTATACTTAGAAACCAGTTAGTACCTTCGAAATTGCATGCCTCAATGGAACGCCTCCTCGATTTCAACAGTCAATTTACATTATTGACCTATGATCGGATGATTCCACAAATGTTCAACCTCGGTTCATTTATTCACATTTGTTGGAATATACTTAAGGTACCTTTGGAGTCATTGTCATCATTGGTGATTTCCCTTGCGCTTGTTAACTGTATACCTCAATGTCTGGTAATCAAGTGGTTTCTACCATGTTCGACACCAAGTCATTTATCCACATGGTTAGATTTGTACCGTTTCGAGATCAAGACGAAGACCCTGGGTTGAGCACTCACTTTGTTATGTGTTTTTCCAAGGTTGCGATGGATATCATTTGAGCATGTAAAATATTTTAGTGCAATAACCATGTTGGAAATGTTATTGATATATATAATGTCACATATATCCACATTTTATTGATGTCTGGCTATGTGTTTTCTTCGCGTAGCTCCAATGTGTATTTTTCATGGCTACGATCAGTTCATGTCATGGAGGTATGGATCCACATTGTATCTTTGGTGGCCATATCCTTAGTGAGTATTCTCATGGATCTGTACTATATTGGTCAATGTCCATGCTTTGATTCATCTCATATTTCGAGCATAGGTATGCCTGCCTTGAAAATAAAACATATATGCATACTGACGGATGACTATTTGTAGCTTCTTCCAGGTTATCCTACTCCAGCACCCTTGAATTGAATAATTTGTAAAGTATTTAGACCATCAATTTCTCTTCTCACCTCACACTTTAGGGGGAATCTGTTACACATCCAAATTTCACACTTGGGTTTCACACCTTAAGTGTCGCAAGTGTCACAAAGTGACGTATGCACCTTATTAAGTGTCGCATGCACTGTTGCAAGTGTCGTATGCACCTTACCAAGTTCAAAGTGACCTTGGTCTTCCTATTTCTTCATGCAGTTCTAAGACATGACCAAATTTTTTTTGAGAGTATGGAGAATGGTCATCCAAAATGTAAGATTGCGGTCAACCTCCTAAACCTTGGAGACTCCTGGCATGTATGGGAGAACCAATGGTGGTTTATGGATGCAGACTGCTTCAAATGGATTCCTATGAGTGGCAGTATGGTAAGAGGTGTTGTACCACCATTAAGATAGGGGTAACTATTGAACCCATTGTTATTGTATTTCGGATGAAAAACACCTCAAATATGTTTCGAAACACTTGTTGACCGCTTTTGTTTGGCCATCATCTTGGGGATGATAGGTTGTGCTAAGATGAAATTGATTTCACTAGAGCTTGAATAATTCTTGCCAGAACTTACTGGTAAAATTTGTATCATGATCAGAAACAATAGAATGAGGCATGCCATGGAGTAGGAAGATATTATCCATAAACATTTGAGCCACTGTGGATGTTGTGAATGGTTGTTGAAGAGAACATAAATGAGCATATTTGGAAATACGATCGACTACCACCATGATGACGAACTGATTGCCTAATTTGGGTAAGCCAACAATGAAAACCATAGAAATATATGTCCAAATAGTAGGTGGAAGTGGAAGCAGTTGGAGTGTGCCAGGAGGTTTGACAATCTCTCCCTCATTATGCTCACAAGTATCACATTTTCCCACAAAGGTACAAATGTCCTATTTTGTATCGTCCCATAAGAAGGAATCTTTGAACCGTTCATAAGTTTTGGTAAAACCTCAATGGTCAGTGGTAGGTGAAGCATGAAACTCAGAGAGCATCATGGATTGAAGGGTCGATTGTTTGCTTAAATATGGGTGACCTTTATAGTGAAACTCTTCATTATGCCAAGAGTACCCAGGAGCATCTTGGGGATCCTATTGTAGTTTTTGGATTAGGATGGAAATTTCGGGGTACTACAGCCATTCCTGGTGGACACCCTGAAGCTAGTCAGTGACAATGAATGAGAGGGAAAAGAGGGACCCTTCTTCTTCATATTTCCTAGAAAGAACATCAACCACCAAATTTTATTTACCATTCTGTTAAATGATCTCATAATCATATACAAACAACTTGGTCACCCATTTTTGTTGCTCCAGGGAGAAAATTATTTGTTCCAGGAAGTACTAGAGGCTTTGATGATCCGTTTTAATTTGGAAGCGTCGACCCAATAGATAAGGGGGCCAGAGATCCATTGTCTGCAAGATAACCAACATTTCCTTTTCATAGATCAATCGGCCCAAATGTCGCTTGGACAACTGTTGATTGATGAAAGCCAAAGGTCATCCATATTACATAAGGACTACCTTGATTCCTCTACCTGATGCATCACATTTCAGAACAAAGGTCTTGGTGAAGTCAGGTAGGGCCAGTACAGGAGTAGTGCACATAGCTTCTTTTAAGGCTTGGAAGGATTGGTCAGAGGTTGGAGTCCAACTCAAAACATTATTTTTAAAAAGAGTTGTTAGAGGAGCCTCAATTTTTCCATAATTTTGAATAAACTTGTTTTAATACCCCATGAAACCGAGGAAACCATGTATACTTTTAATATTTTTAGGGTGAGGATAGTTCTACATCACTTCAATTTTCTTAGGATCCACCCTTACACCACCCTTTCCAACAATATGAACCATGTACTCGACTTTAGAGACACCAAAATAACATTAAGACTATTTGAAGAAAAGGTTGTGCTTGGAGAGGAGATCAAGAACTTGATCCACATGGGTGATATGAGATTACCACATTTTACTATAGATGAGAATATCATCAAAGAAGACTAACACAAAGTGACAGAGGAAAGGACGAAAAACATGATTCATGAGACTTTGAAAAGTGGAGGGGGAATTACAAAGACCAAAGGGAATGACCAAGAACTCATAGTGGCCCTCATGAGTGTGGAATGCAATCTTCTGAATTTCGTCCCTTTCATATGTATTTGGTGGTAGCTAGAATCGAGGTCAAGTTTGATAAAGTATTAAGCCCCTATGAGTTCATCTAGATGGTCATCTATGATAGGAATGAGGTATTTGTCTTTGATGGTGATTTTTTTAAGGGAACAAAAATTAGGATACATGCAACAAGTTCCTTCCTTCTTGAGGACCATGAGGACATGGGAAGAATAGGAGTTGTTACTCGAATGGATAACGCCCGATTCTAGAAATTCTTGGACAATTTTCTCAATTTCATTTTTTGAGAAAAGGGATGACGATAAGGGTGCATATTTGGAGGAAGACTTCCTGGGATTAAATGAATATAATGATCATGGTCATAGTAGGAGGGGGTATGGCTTGGGGATTTTGGAAAATAGTGTGATGTTGGGAAAGGATAGATTGAAGGTCGGGGGGAATCGAGGGAATCTCAACTACTTGAATGCAATGGAGTTGGGGAATGATGCCAGAATGACCTTTTTTGAGTAACTTTTCCATGCGATGGGAACTGATGATCTCTGGTGATCCTATTGTAATTCCTTGGAATTTATATTATTGGCCTTCTTGTTGGAATTGCATGGTTAAATCCTTAAAATCCATGGTGATGTGTCTGAGAGTGTGTATCCATTTAGCACCAAGCACAATGTCACAACCATCCATGTCAATTGATAACATGTGATATTTCAAGTTATATTGACCAATTTGTAGGCGCACATTTTCACAACGCCTCCCACATTTCATGGAACCATCATTGGAAATCATGATTTGAAAATTGTTGACAACACGGATATAGAAATTAATTTATTGGGCAAGGAAGAAATGAATGAAATTATGAGCTTTTCCACTATCAACTAAGATGATGAATTTCATGTGCTTAATGTAACCGATCAATTAGAGGGTTTGGGGAGGAAAAATGACAAAGAGAGAATGCAGCGAGATCAATGAGTCGACTTTTGGAGCATCATAGGGAGGCATAAGATCATCTAATGGGGGTAGCACTGCCTTAGGTGAAACACCATTATATTCATCAAAACTATCCTCCGAAATGGCCATAAAAAGTCTTTATTCTTTACACTTGTGCCCTGAAAAGTATTTATCATCACAACTATAGAAAAGACCCTTTAGTTGGAATTCAAACATTTTCACTTGTGTTAATTTTTGGAGCATGATTATGAGGGAAAGGGTGGGGAATAAAAGAAGGTTTTTTGTTCTAGGAAAATATGACCTATTTTTCCTCCTTGTCGCATTTAGTTTCTTCTAACCAAGTCTAGGGGCGATCCAGGAGAACTTGGGATTGGATTTCATCCTTTAGGCCACTGATAAAGAATTCTCGAAAGAAGGCATCAGTCATACCCTCCTTCTGGCTCCCATTGTCAACATATGTGAATGGAATTCAAGGCGCCCCCTTCATCAAGCTCCTATAACTTGTCTAGTTGGATATTTGTGGTAGCAATGTTAGCACTAGGCTCTGTATCAATGATCCTCTTTCCCTTATATTTCTTTGAATCAGAGTTCAAGTCAAGGTCTAACTCTTTTTCTTTAATCTCGACCAATAATGGTTGTTTTTTCTGGCATTCATAAGTGTTGTGTCAGAGGAGTTTTTGGAAATCACACTATTTTCCACTGTCCTTATTCATCTTCCTTCCATCCACCACAAAATAGTTTGTGAACAACCGCAATAGATCATCCATCATTCTGATGAATGTCGTTGGAGAATTAGTCAAGACAAAAGGCATGACCAACCACTCAAAGAGGCCTTCTTTAGATTTGAAGGTTGTCTTCCATACATAGGTTGATTATGTTGGAACCTAGTGATAGCTTGAATTTAGATTGATACTATTGAAGAAATTAGAACCCTTGATATGATCAAGAAGATCATCAATCTGGTGGATTGGATATTAGTTCTTGACAATGATTTTATTCAGGGATCTATAATAAATACAGATTTGCCACGTTGCATCCTTTTTTTGAACCAACACAATCGGGTTCCCACAAGATGAGGATTTTTCCTGAATGTGACCCTTGTGGATGATCTCATGAATTTGACACTTTGTTTCCTCATTCTCCAAAAAGGATCATCTGTATATTGGACCATTGAGAAAGGGAGCACCGGATATCAAATAATGGGATTTTTGACCTGACAATGCACAAGAACCCCTACAGTTTAAGTGAGGAGGTATTTGTATTCCTCTATAATCTTGTCCACCTATTTCTTTTGTGTAGAGAGACCTTGTGTTGAAGTTGTGGTGGTCACAGTGACCTTTCATTCCCATTTTGATAGAACCCTGAAGAGGACAAACTTCATAGTCCATGAGATTAATTTTAGGCACTATTTTTTCGAGATCAATGAAATTGTAGTAGTCATAACTACATCAAGTACCCTATAAGGATAACCCCCCAAAGTGATAATGACACTACGGAGTCAAGACTCATAAACAATATGATGTTTTCACATACAAGTTTTTCCTAAAATAACATCAAAAAATTTGAGTGGGGAAACATCACACAGTACCTCATCTTTGAACGAGTTGATACCATGGGACAAGTGACACTCCTGTCTGATGCAAAGTCTCGTCCCTAGATCAACCAATCGATGGTGTGTGGTTGGGGGTGTGGAATTGTTGGCAACTTAAATACCTTGATGACCTCAGTCAATATCAAGTTCTTATGGATCCCCATATCAACAATGAAATGCATTGGGGTTTCCTTCACCCACATCTGGAAGTCTAGGTGACCCCCTTCCTCAATCTCCTCTAACTCATTCACTTTCCCTTATCCTACTCCAAATCATAGTCTAATTTGGGTTCTGACTCTTTTTCATTCTCAACCAAATGCAAGGTACCATATATATATTATAATAGCTGAAAACAAAAATATTGCAGAGAATAACAACAGAACAACACAATAGATGAAACGACAACACCAAAATAATACCTTTATTGATAGGAAATAATGTTCACTTGCCTCTTCAAGGGGGAATCCTCTAGAAGAGAATCACTCTATTACAATAATTTTCAAGACAAAACTTCTCATGACTCCTACTCTTATTTATACTAATTCTATCTTCTAAAGATCATTCTAGAGGAAGATCCTTCTAGAATCAGAAGCTTCTATTAGGTCTTCTTACATTGACTTATTCCACTTTATTACATAGATCTTATTAACTAATTTCGGCCTTTATTACATGGAAATATATTATTCTATCTACATGAGGGGTTAGGGAGGTTAGGTCCGTGACATGTCCTCCCCCTTGAAAAAGAGCCTTGTCCTTAAGGCTTGATATGGTGAAACTATTGTAGAATGGTAACCGAATCCCAAGTGGCATCTTCTAGAGTTGTATCTTTCCACAACACTAACACTTCCTTGATGGTGCGATGATGGAGGCGACACTCGCAGTGGTCCAAGACTTCTTGTGGCTGCAACCAAATGGAACCTTCTTCATCCAACTCAGGGAGATTGGTTTGAGTGTGACACTTAGTACCAATCACCCTCCTTAAGCAAGAGACGTGAAAAAAAGGATGGATCTTAGAATGATTAGGACATGCTAACTGGTAAGCCACCTACCCCACTCGCTTGAGAATTGTATAAGGAAAATAAAATTTGGGAGAAAGTTTTTTTTACAGTGGTCCATTTTGAGTGAAGTCTACTTATAGGGTTGCAGATGAAGAAACACTTGGTGCCCTTCAAATTTTTTTCATTTGGAATGACCTTGATCTACTTGTTGTTTCATGCGATTTTGAGCCATGGCCAAATTTGTTTTGAGGGTGTTGAGAATGGCCTCCTAGAAAGAAATATTTTTGTCAACCTCCTAAACCTTTGATACACCTGCCATGTAGGAGAGAACCGAAGGAGGATATTGTCCATATACTTCTTCAAAAGGAGTCATGCGAGTAGCGGTATGGTAAGATGTGTTGTACCACCATTAAATGAGGGGTAACCACTGATTCCAATGAGTCCATTGTTTAGATGAAAAACACCTCAAATATGTTTCCAAACACTTGTTGACAACTTTAGTTTGGCCATCCATCTAGGGATGATAGGCAGTGCTGAGATGAAATTGGTTTCCCTAGAGACAGAACAATTATTTCCAAAAATTGTTGGCAAAATTGGGATCTCGATCAGAAACAATAGAATGAGGCATGACATGAAGCTTGAAGATATTATCCATGAAAATTTGATCCATCGTGGATGATATGAAAGGGCATTGGAGAGAATAAAAATGAGCATATTTGGAAAGACGATCAACTACCACCATGATAATTGATTTATTGCTTGATTTATGTAATCCAACAATGAAGTCCATAGAAATATCCTACCAAATAGTCGACATAATCATGAGTGGTTGTAGTGTTCCTGGGGTCTTGATTGTTTCTCTTTTATTCCATTCAAAGACCTCACATTCATCCATAAAGGTGCAGACATCCTGATTCATACCATCCCAGAAAAAATAGCGTTTGACCCGTTCATAGGTTTTGGTGAACCCTGAATGCCCAACTATGGGGGAAGCATGAAGCTCTGAAAGCACTGTATATTTAAGTTGCAATTTTTTTCTGAGATACATACAAACTTTGTAGTGAAGTTTGTTGTTGTGCCAAGAGTACTCAGGAGAAACTGGAGAATTTTCTTGCAACTGTTGGATAAGGCCATAAATTTTAGGGTCTTGTAGCCATTCCCGGTGAGCATCTTGGAGCCAATATGGTACAATAAAGAAGAGAGAAAAAAGGGATCCTTCATCTTCATGCTTCTGGGAAAGAGAGTCAACAACCCTATTTTCCTTTCCCTTCTTGTAAATTATCTCATAATAATATCCAAAGAGCTTGGTGGCCCATTTTTGTTGCTCTTGGGAGGAAATTTGTTGTTCCATAAAATGCTTGAGGCTCTTATGATCTATTTTAATTTGGAAGTATTGGCCCAAGAGATAAGGAAGCCAGAGATCCACAGCATGTAGAATAGCCAAATTTTCCTTTTCATAGATCGATTGTCCCAAATGGCGCTCTGAATTTTGTTTTCTAGTGAAGGCCACTTGTCGTCCATATTGCATGAAAATTACACCAATTCCTTTCCTTGATGCATTACATTCCAAGACAAAAGTATTTTTGAAGCCGAGAAGGTTCAAGAAAAGAGTTGTCTACATAGCCTCTTTCAAAGCCTGGAAGGCTTGATCAGTAGCAAGAATCCAATTGAAAGCATTCTTTTTTAGAAGAGCAAGGAGAGGAGCTACAATTTTTCCATAATTCTTAACAAATTTGTAATAATATCCTGTTAGCCCAGAAAAACACGCAAGATCTTGCAAGTTTTTGGGTGCGGCCAATCCTGCATAGCTTCAATTTTCTTAGGGTACACCCTTACACCATACTTTCCAACAATATGACCCAAATACTCCACTTTTGAGGCTCCAAAGGAATATTTAGATTGCTTGAGGAAAATTTGGTGTTGAGAAAGGAGATGGAGAACTTGATCCACATGGGAAAGATGAGTTGTCCATGTTTTACTATAGATGGGAATATCATCGAAGAAAACTAAGATAAAATGACATAGAAAAGGACATAATACATGATTCATGACACTTTGTAAAGTAGATGGGGCATTATACATGCCAAAGGGCATAACCAAGAAATCACAGTCGCCCTCATGAGTTTGAAAAGTCATCTTGGGAATTTCTGCCTCTTTCATACATATATGGTGGTACCCAGAATGAATATCAAGTTTAGTAAAGTATTGAGCACCACTCAATTTATCCAATAGATCATCAATGACAGGAATGGGAAACTTGTCTTTGATGGTGATTTTTTTGAGAGAAAAAAAGTCTGAACACATGCATCACGTGCCTTTTTTCTTGAGGACCATGACCACAAAAGAAGAATAGGGGTTGGTACTGTGGCAGATAACACCCGCGTCAAGCAATTAATGCACAATTTTCTCAATTTCATTCTTCTGGGCAAAGGCATGACAATATGGGTGGACATTGGGAGGAAGACTACCCAGAACTAAAGGAATAGAATGATCATGAACATCGTGGTAAGGGGGAAGGCCATGGGGAGTGGAAAAAATATTATGGTGTTTGGAGAGTATACATTGGAGGGAAGGATGCATATATGGGGTCTCAACGTCTTGAATGGAATTGAGTTGGACAATAATTCCTGAATGGAATTTTTTTAGTATCTTTTCCATTTGATGGGAACTGATGATCTCAGGTGAGCCTGTTGTGATTCCTTGGAAATTATACTGTTGGTTGTCCTGTTGAAATTGCATGGTCAATTCCTTAAAATCCATGAGGATGGGACCAAGAGTGCATAACCATTCTTCACCCAACACAATGTCACAGCCACCCATGTCGATAACAAACGTATTATATTTCAAGCTATACTGATCAATTTGGAGACGCACATTTTCACAACCCCCCACATTTCATGGAACCTCCATTGGCAATCATGATTAGAAAATTGTTGACTGCATGGATATAGCAATGGGTTTCTTGATAAATGTGTTGATGAATGAAATTATGAGTGCTACCACTGTCATTGAGAATGATGACCTTCCAATTTTTTATGTAGCCGATTAGTTTGAGGGTTTGGGGAGTAGAGAATCTGGTGAGTCAATTTAAGGAAATGACTGGTTCAACTTCTGGTGGATCAGATGGCAGAGTGATATGAGATAGGTCATGGATCTTGACTGTAGGAGAAACCTTAGTATCGTCATCAACAAAATCCTCATAGATAGCCATGGACAACTTTTGTTCCTTACATTTGTGCCCTAGAAAAAAAAAATCATCATAATTATAGCAAAGACCCTTGAGTTGGCGTTCATCCATTTCTGCCTAGGTTAATTTTTGTATCTTGAGAGGGGTGAGATGAGGGGTAGGAGTAGGAGGGAGAGGATGCAGAGGGAAATAATGTTTGTGGTGTTGGGAAAAAAAAACATGTTGGGCTTCCTTGGCACATTGAGTAGCTTCCAAACAAGTCTAGAGGTGAGTCATGAGGACTTGGGCATGGATTTCCTCCTTGAGGCCACAAATAAATAATTCTTTGAAAAAATCACCAGACATGCCCTCTGTTATGTAATATAATTGCTCAAATGTCACAATAAACTCTTCCACAATACTAGATTGTTTCAATTTGGTCAAACAACCCATGGAGTGTGTATAAGTGTCAAAGAGGTCATAAAGTCTAGCCACACACTGTGTTCAGGATACATATCCTTGGCATGATTTTCGATGCCATTGCCAACATTCGGGATCCAAATAGAGGACACTGTAATGAAGTTTTTACAATTCATTAGTGATGCCATGCAAGGAGAAGTAGTGTTCCATTTGAGTGACCCAACCAATGGGATCTGAGCCATCAAATTTTTTCACCTCCACTTGTGGAAGATAGAGATCACAATGAAAAGGGTTGGAAGGAAACTGTTGGAAATTGGAGGAAGTTGTTCCTTCTAGGTTAGAATGTGGGTAAGATGATGAACGAAGTCCAGGAATGGGCATTTTTTCTAGGACCTTGGCAGAAAATGAGTCAAGTTGAGATTCAAAGTGGGATGCAAGATGGATGGCAAGGTCGGAATTGATGTCCTTCCTCAGTTCCTCTTTCATGTGGTAAATTTGGGAGTCAATGTGGGTGGTGATGTATTTTTCAAGATCTTGGTTGTGAGTGGTGGCCATGGTGAGGGGAAAACATAGGAAGAGGTGGAAAAAAGAGGTGGTGTAAAAGGGTGGGTGGGTCCACGAAAATACAAAGCTAAAAAATTATCTAGGTATCATTGGGATTAGGATGAAAAGAGGAGTGCAATGGAATAGGTCCCCAGTAGATGTGTTGGGAGGGGTTGGGACCATAAGAAAAAAAAAGGGCTGAAAAATGATAAGTATCACTGCGATCAAGAGGAAAAAAGGAGTCCAATGGGCTAGGTCTCAAATAAGGGTGCAGGCAAGCCCCAAACTATTTTTTTTACTCCTAGGGAGTTATACTCCGATATGAAGAATATTGTAGTGTTGAAAGGACAAAATTCTTAATAGGAGAAAATGTGTAGTAATTTTGCAACCAGAATGCAGGAGGAAAAGTTGTGCGACAATGGAGCTTGTTTGTTCTGTGTATTTTTTCAGCCCAAGGGTTAGGGTATTCAGGGTTTCTACAAAAAAGGGTTTTCCTTCTGCTATAGCTCTCTGATATACATGCAGGATCCAATAGTATTACTCAACCCAATATCTTAGGGAACCAACTAAGGAGGCTATATTGTGCCCTTAGACATACTACCCAACTACCCAGGTACTAGAGAGTATCTTCTCGAGTATTGTTCTCGGTGGCACTATAGCAGTTAGGAGACCGATTGGTTTATCTATGGAGGGATTCAGGAGATCTAGGTTGATCCATATACAATTTTTTTCTGATGCACTACCACTGAAAGGGGTACCAACAGGGGTTACAAGGGTGTCCGATAATGTGCGCTTAAGTACCACTTGTAGTTCATGTGTGTATGCTTCCCTGACTGTGGATTTATGCACCAAACAAAAGATCTTTGTAGCTTTAAGACGTTGGAATACGTCTCTACCCTGAAAAAAAAATAACCCACAATTTGTTGCCAAGGAAAGTGCTCTGATACCACTTGTAAGGTACCAGATCTATTATAATAGCTGAAAACAGAAATATTGTAGAGAATAACAACGGAACAACACCATAGTTGAAACCACAATGCCAAATACCTTTATTGATAGGAAACAATGTTCACTTACCTCTTCAAGGGGGAAACCTCTAGAAGAGCAACACTTTATTACAATAATTCTCAAGACAAAAGTTCTCATGACTCCTACTCTTATTTATACTAATTCTATCTTCTAATGATTATTCTAGAGGAAGATCTTTCTAGAAGTGGAAGATTCTATTAGGTCTTCTTACATTGACTTATTCCACTCTATTAAATAGGACTTATTAACTAATGTCGACCTTTATTACATGGAAATATATTATTCTATCTACATGAGGGGTTAGGGAGTCTAGGCCCCTAACACCAACAATGACTTCTTTGAGTGACATTCATCACTATTGTGCCAAGGTTTGTTTTTGGAACTCGCACCACTTTCCAGTGTCCTTCTTTGTCTGCATCTTGGATTGGTCGTCTCGAGGTTAGCCTTCCTTGCTATGTCCCTTATTCTATGAGTTAGGGCCACATTTTCCATGCTTTTGTATTTGTAGATTTGCAGATCCGAACTCCTTATTATTCCACTACTTAATTTTTTTCTTGATTTTGACAACATATCGATAAGAAAATCCCAGTAAGGAGATGTCCAATAAATTCATCTTTGTTTGGATGTACCTAAGTAGGCCACTGTAGTACTTCAGAACTAGGTTCCACTCAGATTCTTTGATACCCAACTTGAAGCATAAGGTATGGAATATGCTAGTGTACTCTAGCACCATTTGGTCTCTTTCTTAACACAGAGTCCTCCATCTCGTGTATTGGTCATCATAGTTTTTGATACAATAGAACTCTTCCTTAAGAGAATCAACAAATCCTGCCCAAGTGGGTCCTATCCTGAATTCCATAGACTCATCTTCATTATGTCTCTCTCAGTAACATTCCCACCAATATTTTACATGGGGAAGGGATTTAAGGAGAGTGAAGGAGATATTTTCAGTGTCGGGAATTTTTTTAACAGAGTAATACCCTTCTAATATATGCAACCATTTCTCCAAATCATATACATCTATCTGGCCTTCAAATAAGTGGTTATAAAAGTTAACCTGTACCTTGAAGGGTGTCACACATCTGAAATGGCTACTTGTTGAAGGTGCCTCACCTGTCGTTAGCAATTGTTGAAGGATCATGGTGAAGTTGTCCATCATCGCGTTCCACTATTGTGCAAGGGTTTCCTCAAGTAACATTTTGAAAGGATATCCTACTTCATTATATTTCTTTTCTTCCACCATGGGAGGTTGCTTGGCCCAATGTGAGTGGTTGTCCCCAAGTAAAACTAGCTCGAGACCCAACTCTCTATACCTTGACCTTGTCAAGGAAATGCACCAAGAAATAACAAGGAGCAAAATGTTCTACTAATACCACCGATCTAAATTATATTGAGAAAAAAATAAGATACAAACAAAACTATAGCAAATAACATAGAAATATCGTGAAACCCAACTTATATTAATGAATAAAATAGCAGAATACTATATAACATAAACTGGCTAGAATGGTGGTAGCTTATCTATGAAGAGAAAGAGATATCAACTATGCTCATTTACAAAAAGATGATTATAAAGAGGCTGAAAAGGGCTTTTTATCATGAATCCTAAAAGACAAAGAAACAAAAACCCTAAACATCAAAACTCTAACCCTATAAGATGAAACACAAAAAAGTATTGTGGGCCCCATGGTAGTTAGTTGATACGTCAACTTTTTGAGGATGCAACTTTTACATATAATCTTCATTTAAAATGCATGATAACTCATTGGAAAGAACTATTCAAGGATCACGACTTTTTTCCTATTCTATCTCAAATAGAATTGTAAAAATCTTGTTGAATTTTGAATCTAGCACACACCTGACAAGTGATCCATGCCTAAATCTATTAATAAAATTATTAATCTCGAAGGTTGTATTCACCTATATTCTCTAGTTTTCCTCCCTCTATATCAATTGCAATATCACTAATATCCTCATAATAAAAAGGTTGAAATTATTCTACGCTTCTAGGTATATATCAACATCAAGAATTTTAACAAAGGTCATCCAATTAAGATCAAAATCGTGAGAAACCTCTCTTCGATAGCTCCTTCCAAATGCTTATATTGTTGGAATTAATATTTTTTTATTTTTAAATTTATATAATATTAAGGATATATGTTAGCATTGATAAATCAAAATATATAATACTTAGTTTATTATATTAATTTCTTCTAGATATATAGTTAGAGATTGGGTTGTTTAACTTTTTAGAAGTTAAAGTGTAAAACCAAAAAAAATGGAAAATAGGTTGTTTAACTTTTAGAAGATTTAAAAATATGTTTTAAAGTTTGAATAAAAAAATATTTTTATGGTTTCTTGAATGTGAGTGAGAAAAGCAAATTTAAAAAGTTTGATTAAGTTATTATTCAAATAATCATAATCTATTTTAAAGGTCACGACCAAGACAAATACTAGATTGATATTGTATGAGATTCTCTTGTTTGTGGAATAAAGATTTCATTTTCCAATATTAAAAACAAATTGAAATAAAAATCTAAATGATTTTTTTTTAATAAAATAATTATATTGTTTAATAAAATATTATAATTTAACAATATTATTTAAGAAAAAAAAAATCAAATATTTTTACTAATAAATATAAATTTTTAATCAAAATATTAATTTCAAATTAGGTTGATACACCAAATACTCAAAATAATTAATCCTTCCCTTCATGTATATGGAAATGTTATGCTCTCCCAAAACCCAAAACCATTAGATAAAACTTAACCCTTTTATCTATGGAAATAAATATTGGTCACTAAATTAGAGTGTTCAAATACATTAAATTAAAATGTTTTAACATATTTATTTATTTAGTCCCCGAGGTGTAGGACAGTCGGTGACGGAGTGTGTTGTTAAGCCACTCCGTGATGTTAAAGTCACCGGTTCGAAACCTACGGGGACAAAAAATCCAACCATGTTAAGGGTTGGTGTGGCTCAGGCCGGGTGCGATCCCCGGGTGATTTTGACGGCTTAGATGCCCCTGAGTCGCGGTTTCTCAAGCCACAGGTTAATCGCAGGTCCTGCACAAATTAACAAACAAAAAAAAAACATATTTATTTATTTATATTTTATATTTAAGGGATTAAGGAGATGAGAGAGGAGGTTTGAATTAGGGTAAGGAATATGGATAATAATAATGATTAATAATTAATAAGTATATGGTAATTTGTTTTAAAATAATAATAATTTGTTAAAATTATGTTTTAATGTTTTTTTTCTTAATTATTTGGAGGTTTAATGATTTGAAGGTTTAAAAGACATGAAAAATGAGATAAGGGTGAGAAAAGAAAGATTCATTTCAGAGAAAGAGTTAAGAGGAAGGTGAGTGTTTTTTACAAGGCAAAGAGTTGAATGGGTCCCCTTATGAGTATGTGGCTATTTGTTTCAAAGTAGAATTAAACACTTATCATTTTAAATAAAGAAGAATGATCAAAGGAAGAATGTTCTTAAATTTGAATATAAGGTTTTTCACATTTTTTAATTAATAGATAATATCTATGTATTTTAATGATTTTTCTATTATAATTAAATCATATATAAATTTAAAATTAAAAAAAACATCATTTTTAATATATAATTTTATTATTCTACATAATTTTATGATATTTTTCAAAATAATATTTTTTTTAAGTATATTAAATTTTTAATATATATAATTATATTAATATATATTTTGAAAACGTCCTTTTGTTTTTTTTAATGAAAACGTGGTATACTTATTTTACAAAATCACTTCAAAATTTAAGTAATTTTGAAATAAAAATAAGATTTCAAAATATATTCCTTTAAAGATTCAATTGTTCCATGGTTTTTTATTTTCTTTTAAATATAAAAAAAAATCTCCTAAATTTCATTAAGGTGTCGTTATGCTACTAAACGTGCCACTATATGCTCAACAATATTATTTGTAAAGTTGTCGTTATGCTACTAAACGTGCCACTATATTCTCAACAATATTATTTGTACATATATGATTGAGATGGAAGAATATTTTTGATATAATGCCAAAATATGATGCATGGTTATTATTGGTGGTATATCACTAAACTAGGATATACCCGAAGCATTAACGCTTCGTACATAGTTATTAACTAAATAAGGCATAACAAGAAGAACATAAACCAATCTCATAAATAGTTACGTGCACTAAGTTCATACAAGAACTAAATAACTACACATAAGACATAAGACATAGATATAGTTGTATGTAAAGAAGATGATAGAGATATTATTATAATGTAGTTATCTTTCTTTTTCCTTAACCATGGTCTATTTTTACATGGTTAATCACTCAAGGATGCACTATTTAAGTCCACATGTCAAGCCCCAAATATGCAAATATACAACTAAACACAATAAGATAGCATGTAGAATGTGTGCTCGAGGCACTGTATGTTTCATTAGGGGGTTAGCTAGGGTTCTTGGAAAAAACATTTGGTTGTTTTTGGTCCATTTTTTGTTTGTTTTTAGTGTTTTTTAGCCCATGGTTTTTTAAGCCATTGTAATCCAATTTAGGCTAAGGAATCAGGGTAGTAATCTAATACAAGTTAATGGATTAGGGTTTTGGATGTCACATAATCCTATATATTGTATTGTAAATGGTGAAGTTAATACAATGAAAAATAGAGGTGGATATCTAAGGTTTGTTGGTTTTCTCAATTAAGGGTTTTCAGGGTAAATCTCTTAATAATGTGTGTGAATGCTATTGTTATTCGTTCTATTTTTATAAATAATCTATATGCATTATTTTACTTTTAAGATTTAAAACTTACCTTTGGTATCAGAGCGATATTATTGGCTTCAGGGAACACCTTTGTTGCTAAGGGTTCAACTCATTTTGATAGAGCAAGTTTATATTGGGTCTATGAGAAATTTGGTTTCAGTGGGATCTCACCAATGATGATTCTTTTGCTAAAAGAGATAGACAAACGATTATAGAATTGAGATTGAGAAATTTAATGGGAAAATCTTTTAGCTATGGACACTCAATATGGAGGACCTTGTTGTCGACAAAGAACAATGGGTCACTATGGATCTTGTTACTACACCTACGGTATGTTGATAGAAGATTGGACGAAGATGGATAGGAAGGTAAAAGCACAATCTAATTTTTTCTTTCAAATTCAGTGTTATTGAATGTCTCGAGAGAAGCTACAACCAAGGAGTTAAATGCGATAAGTTAGGGACTTTGTATCAGTCTAAGTCTCTGGTAAACCAACTTTCCCTTTGAAAGGAGTTATACCTCCTACAAATGAATGATGGAGGCTCTATGACAAGTCATCTAAATGCCTTTAATATTGAGGTAACTCATTTTTTTTTCTATCAATATTAAAATTTCTGATGAAGATAAGTACATTATTTTGCTGTGCTATTTGCCATATTCATGGGATAGTCTAGTTGTAGTTATTGGGAGTAATGCAACCACATTAAAGTTTGATGATGTGGTTTCATCCTTTCTATCAGAAGAAATGAGGTGAAAAACCATGGGTAGTCAGAGCACATATGCCTTATCTGTAAGAAGTCATTCCTAGGATAGAAATAAAAATAATTCCTCTAGGGGGAGATCTAAATATTTAGGAAAATCCTTAAGGAAATGATGGAAATCTGGTAAAATTGGGCATTATAAAAAGGATTGTAGATATAAAAGTGTTGATAAAGGGAAGGGATCTGATTATGGTCCTTCTACATAAGGAAAGATCGCCTTAGAGGAAGGAGGGGATGCATGCTTGGCTTCTTCAAGAACACACGTAGATCATGATGTGTGGTTGATCGACTTCGGTTCTTGTTTTCATATGAATCCCCACAAGGAGTGGGTTTGAGAATATGAAAAGTATAATGGAGGTCACATTTTCCTAAGATATGACTTGACATCCAAAATCATGGGACGTGGAAAAGTCAAGTTATTGCTCAAGGATGGAAGAATTAAAACACCCCCTTAGGTTTTGCACATTCCAAAGTTGTCTAGAAACTTGATATCTATAATAAAGATGAGCTATGTGGGTGTATATATTGTGTTTGAAAGGGAAACCTACAAAATAATTTGAGGATAAATGGTGTTGATGAGAGGAGTTCAGAATGGAACTCTATACAAGTTGTTGGGAAGCACTATCATTGATGGGTGTAAAAATTCTATTGTTCATGAGGGTGGAAATGAAGAAGGAAGAACCCCTATTGTCTTTAGAGAAAAAATAATTTTGTGGCATCAAAGACTAGGACATATTGGAGATAAGGGACTCCAAACATTACATGGTCAAGGTATGGTTGAAGGGATGTCTGATTGCACACTAGATTATGATTTATGTGAACATTTCTTATATGGTAAACATAATTAGGGAATATTATCATCCTGTGCTACAAGAGAAAAAAGAATCATAGAGTTAGTACATAGTGATGTGTTTGGACTTATGCATGTTCCATCATTAGGTAAATATGTGTACTACATTTCATTCATAGATGATTTCTCTAGGAACACATGGATTTACTTCCTTCGAAAGAAATCTAAGGTCTTTGGTAAATTTAAATAGTTTAAGGCTCTTGTGGAGAATCGAACAAAGAATAAAAGTATGTTGAGGATAGATAATGGTGGAGAGTTATGCATGAACACGTTCGAGGAATTCTGTAACAAGTGATGAATAACAAGGCAAAATACTACTCCATACACACCTCAATGGAATGGGGTTGTAGAAAGGATGAACAGGATGTTGATGGAGAAAGAAAGGAGCATGCTCAATGGTACCAACTTAGGATAGGAATTATGGGTAGAGGTAGTGGATAATGCATGTTACCTGGTGAATTTATCACCCTCATCATCGTTAGTGGAAAAAACTCCACAAGAAGAATGGATTGGTAAAAATCCCTCTCTTAAACATCTCAGAGTTTTTGGTTTTGATTCTTATGTACATTTTCCAAGGGAAAACAAGAGTAATATAGATAACAAAGTTGAAAAGTGTATCTTTATTGGTTATAAAGATGGTATAAAAGTTTATAAAATTTGGCACCCAGTAACTAAAAAGATTGTTTACAGTTGATATGATGTTTGTAGAGAGGTTAGCTTGATGTTCCCAAATATGATGTCTTACCAAAGGAAAAATAATTAGAGATAACAGAGTTTGAGTTGAAGGATTCATAATCTAACTCAATAGAAGAAAATGAATAAAAAGAAGAAGAACCTCATACTCTGGTATGGAGGAGATCAATTTAGGAAAGAAGGCAACTAGAAGGGTACACTCCACTTGATTGTTTCTCTAGTTTTTCTTTATCTATTACTAATGATGATCCTATAACTATTAGGGAGGTAGTGGATTTCGAGGATCGTAACTCTGGAAGAAGGACATGGTTGAAGAAATCACTACCTTGGATAAGAATGAGGCTTGAGATCTAGTTGAGTTGCCAGCTAGAAGAAAGACCATTGATAGAAAATGGGTTTTTAACAAGAGTGAGAATGCATAAGGTAAAGTGGAGAAGTACATATCTCACTAAATAGAAAAGGGATATTCCCGGATAGAGGGAACAGATTTTGATGAATTTTTTTTCTCTTGTTGCTAAATTAACTTCTATTACATTTATTTTGTCTATTGCTACTACTTTTGATATTGAAGTAGAGAAGATAGATGTGAAGAAAAAAATCCTAAATGAGGATCTTAAAGAAGAAATCTACATGAAACAATTAGAAGTTTTTGTAGTGAAGGGAAAGAAAGAGGCAATTTGCAAGATGAAAAAGTATCTATATGGGTTAAAAAAATCTCCAAAAATGTGCTATCAAAAGTTTGATACTTATATATTGGTACTTTGTTTCTCAAGAATCAAAGTTGATTACTATGTGTATTCTAAGTTAGTTGGTGATAATTTTATTTATGTGGTCCTGCANCTATATGGGTTAAAAAAATCTCCAAAAATGTGCTATCAAAAGTTTGATACTTATATATTGGTACTTTGTTTCTCAAGAATCAAAGTTGATTACTATGTGTATTCTAAGTTAGTTGGTGATAATTTTATTTATGTGGTCCTGCATGTTGATGATATGTTGTTGATTGGAAATAATAATGAAATCATTGAGGATGTCAAACCTCAATTTTCTTCTAAATTTTATACGAAATATATTGATGTTGCAAATTTTATTTTGGGCATGGAAATTAAAAGAGGTCGGAAAAATAGGAAACTCTGGTTGAATCACAAGAAATATGTTGAGACAATACTACAAATGTTTAATATGCAGGAATGTAAAACTATCAAGGTTCCTATTCATGTAGGTGTAAATTTATTTTCATATTAGTGTCCCGAGACACAGGAAAGGGAAGAGGACGTGTCTTGTGTTCCCTATGCTAGTTCTATTGGAAATTTGATATATGCATTAATGGTCTGTACTAGACTAGACATTGTCCATGTAGTGCAATTTTGGAGTGGGTATATGTCAAAATAAGGGAAGGAAGATTGGAAAATTATAAAGAGGGTTTTCAAGTATTTGTGTGGTACTACAGATTATGCAATTTTCTACCTAGGAAGACTTGGACTAGACATAGTGTTAGATTGCCATGGATTTGTTGACGTAGAATGTGATAGAGATATGAATCATAGAAGATATATGAGTGGTTATGTGTTTAACATATTTAGAGGAGCAATCAATTGGATAAGAAATAGACATATTGTAGTTGCACTCTCAACTACAGAAGTTGAATACATGAAAGGCACTCCTGGAAGTAAGGAAGTTGTATGGTTACAAATATTGTGTTCAAGTATCGAGTTTGTACACCAAGTTGTAATTTTATATTGTGACAATCAGAGTGCAATCCTTTTGGAAAAGAACCTTGCTTATAATTCTAAAAAAAAACAGATTGATGTTCAATACCATTTTGTGAGAGGCATGGTTTAAGACAAGAAGGTGATTCTTGTGAAGATTGAAAATTTTAATAATGTTCCAAACTCATTGAAAAATTCTATTAGTACTGAGAATGTTTCTTGGTGTAGAGAAGAAATGGGCATTGCTTCCCTAAATTGTTGATGTTGTAAAACTTAGGCCTCATGTATGCAAAGAAAACAACAATTGGGAGAATGTTGGGAATGTGTTATATTATTTGCATGGTTATCCCCATGCATTGTATGTTGCATCAAATGCATTGGGGGGGTTAGAGCCCCTAAATTTAAATTTGGGATTGTTTTGGTCCATTTTTGGTGTTTTTCATCCCATGGGTTTTTGGCCCATTGTAATCTAATTCCAGTTAAGAAATTAGGGTTATAATCTAATCCAGATTAACAGATTAGGGTTTTTGATTCCACATAATCCTATATCTTGCATTGTAAATGGTAAAGTTAATACGATGAGTAATAAAGGTGCAACTCTAATGTTTTCTAGTTTTCCCGGTTAAGGGTTTCTACAGTAAATCTCTGAGTGCTATGTGTGAATAATATTTTTATTCTTTCTATTTTTATAAAGAATTTCTATGAATTCTTTTATTGTAAATGTTTAAAACTTGGAGAATGCACATGTGTATATAGCAAGACATATAAAGGAGTACATCATCCAAGGGAATGGAGGGATTTTAACCCCAACACTAAACCTAGATAACCACTATGTACCCCAAAAATTATTCTTCATCTTGAAGCATACATGGCCCAACACTATATAGTTCTAAAATGATGAATATCTAAAGGGGTAGTGGCATACCAATGTTGTAAGTTGGGACTTTATAGATTTGAATAAATTTATGTGAGAAAGGAAACTAAAATCCAATTGTGATGCTCTAAAACTAGAAATTGTACATGAAGCACATTGTGCAGAATAATAAGGCAAACTAGAAAATACTCAAGTTTGGCACATTATTGTTGAATTTCAAAAAAAACATATCGAACTAGCATGGTGAACTAGATCTGGTTATATTCCAGCAAAAATACATTTTCAAGTCTCGAATAAACCTTCAAAGTGGAGTTGGTGCACTACAAGGACAACTTTGTATGATCCAAATCAATCATCCAAGACTAACTACTAAACTAATAAGTCACTCTACTAATTTTGGATAGAAATGGGAAGCACTAAGCCAATATATGCTATTAGATAATGTTAGTGGAGGTGATAAGAATATTCATATACATCGTTATATCTATGAAAACATGTATATGGTGCTAAATTTTTTAATCGACCTCTGAAAGTTTTAACAAATGATGAAGGACATCAACAATAAGACTATACTAATGGATAATTGTTAATTGTGCTTCTATGAAAGACTCTAATTCTATTTCTATACTTGAACTAATGAAAACTCTAGGGGTTAAATTTCACCCATGGGCTAATTTTCCATGTTATTTTCCCAAAAAAGATCCACCTATTTCCTTTTTTTAAGTCAATTCATCCAAATTCTATAGGATAAAAGTATTTTACTCTAAAAATCAATAAAAATTTATAGTAACTATATAAAATCCTTAAAAATTTGAATATTTTTAAGTCAATTTATCCAAATTCTATAGGATAAAAGTATTTTACTCTAAAAATCAATAAAATTTTATAGTAACTATATAAAATCCTTAAAAATTTGAATATTTTTACAAAAATATCACCAAACATTTTATGATTAGAATTTTAAGAATTGGTAAGATTCACCATGTTTAGTACACTTTAAAATAAGTATGGATCCTTAAAATTTTCTTTGACTTGAACTCTAACTAGGTGGAATGGATGACTAGAACTATTGGGATAGGCATCCACATTTTGCTATCATGATTTTATATAATTTTTCAAGCCTTTGAATCTTTCATCCAATAATACATTATATTGATATTCAAGGATAGATTGTAGAGTTATGTGAGAAATTCATGCTTATTGAAAGTGTTGATTGTCAGTTGTTGTAATTCATTAAATTGATGTTCTATAAGGGCACGATAGCCATAAAACCTACAAATGATCATGATTTTTCACAAAGAAAATAATATACTAAGAAAATTTGAAGTTTTGTTTGGTCATCTAGTACTTTGGGTACTATTGTTTCCAAGGTATTCATATATGCAGTGAGGCTATCTTCCCTAACCTTAGTGTCCTATCATGCAACTACCAAATATTCAAGTTCTCTCTCTCTCTCTCTCTCTCTCTCTCTCTC
>ML798322.1:0-19322 GCA_009831015.1 Picea engelmannii | reverse complement strand
CATATTCAAAGCTTCTTTGCATTCACTTTGACATTATTCTTTATTGAGCATCATCTATGAATCTATTCTTCAAAAATGCATTTTCGCTCTCTAGTATCTTATATTCATACATTAGCTCCATCATCTTAACATAGTCTTTGTCAAGGGTGATGAGGTGTTGGGATATGTTTGGGTAGTGAGAGACCTAGTATAGGGGTGGGCATCATAATTGCTTTAGGGAAGATGTCGAACTGGCCAAAAGGAGGATATTATAGACTAAATAATTTGGGGGCATTGGTTAGGGAGTGTAAACTAGCCATTATAAGGATGATGTCATGGTGGGGCTCTAGGTGGAGGATGGGATGTTTGTTGAGTTGTATGGGGAAATGTAGGAGGGAACTGTGAACACTAGAAGGGTCCTTTATGCATTGATAATAAAAGAAATGGTGGTTTGAGGATATCCTCCATAATTGCACCTAATGAAGGGGGACAATGATGGTCAAATGGTGGACTAAGACCATTTTGTGGAGGATAGGTCAGGAGGTGTGCTCTCATGCACATCTAATAGGTGATGTTGGGTGGATTATGGGAGGTTTAAGTAACTATTGTTGGTGGGGTGGGAGTGGGTATGCCACATGGGTGTGACCAAAGGGGTAGCTCATATACTTGATTCCAGTGTCTATTCTCGATGTTGATGTTGTTGAGACCATCTATGAACACTACCTAAGGATGGAGGAGGTAATGAAAAAGTGAAACCTATAGTAAGTTATGCACTAAATCTCTTGAGTTACATGTGTGTCTCAAACTCATTTGATTATCTAACTTCTTCTACCTCTTCAAAATCTCTTTCAAGAATTCACTACACGATGGATGACTTAATAGGTCTTGGTGAGACATTTCATGGACAACACTATAAAGAATATTTATATGTTTAAAAAATCAATAATAAATTATGGTATTTCTAAGAATAAACATTTCCCTTTGGAAATCATATTACATATTAACATCCTTTAGGACACACTAAAATAGTTTGAATTCCATTCCATACTACTTTTGCATGTTTGAAATCCATTTCATATACTTTACATACTTTGATAGATAGCACTTTAAACCTTATAAAACCATATGTGCATTAATCTGTTTAAACCTTATAAAACCATATGTGCATTAATCCAAATCTAGTAAGGCAACTTTGATGGAAGAAAGAAGTGATCCTATTTTTCGAAAGTGTGTGTGTTTAATCATATCTACATACTAACTCACTTAATTATAGAGGAATTTTAGGAATTAAGAAAATTTTGTATGTTTAAAAAAAGGCCTAGAGATCCAACAAGTATCACAATACAATAATGTTCTTTATGCATCCGCAAGTATCACAATTTTATTAATATTAAGAATGTTGTTGTGCAGCCTAGAGAAACTTGATGAGACATCTGACACATTGCATCAAAGAAAATAGGTATAAAAATGGATCTTGTCTTAAATGGACATCCATAATGCATCAAATTGCACATAACTTAAACAAATTGTAAAACAACATGTGAAGAAAATGACATTAGTGATAACATGACATAAGTGAAGCATAAAACGAGTGTGCATGATGAGTGTGACAAGAGATGATAATGATAAAAAACAATACAATGATGTGGTGAAAGAAGGAAAAAGGAAAACAATCCTAAATGACAAAGAGACATTAGTGATAACATGACATAAGTGAAGCATAAAAGGAGTGTGCATGACAAATGTGACAAGAGATGATAATGATAGAAAACAATACAATGATGTGGTGAAAGAAGGAAAAAGAAAAACAATCCTAAATGACAAAGATATGGCTTCTAAAGAGTTAAATGTAGATTTGAGCAATCAATTGAGGCAGATGAAAATGATAAGCAGAAAAACAATCATAAATGACAAAGATGTGGCATCTAAAGAGTCAACTCTAGATTTGAGCAATCTAGTGAGGCACATGAAAGCTATAAAAAGGAAGGTGAAATGTTTGGAATCAATGAACAAAAATAATTAAGATTAATTATTCTAGAAAATCAAATTGTAGTGAGTTGTAGTATCAATGTCAATTGTTAGCAATTGCACTGCAAGCCAATTAATAAAGCACGAAAGAGCACAAGTTAGTTATTATCAACATGCATTAATTATTAATGTTACTAAATAAAAGTTAATTTCTTAAAAAAAAAAAAAAAATTATCTAATTTTATTTTATGGAATATAAATTCAAAACTTGAATTAACTTAGTATATTTTTGATATATTAAGATTTTTTTTTTAATAGAGATTGATATAAGGAAATGATTACCTTAAAGAATTAGATCCCTCCTTACTCATTTTATGGGACATAAATTCAAAACTTGAGTTAACTTAGTATATTTTTGGTGTATTAAGAGGTTCTTTATATAGATTGATTACCCTTAAGGGATTAGATCTCTTTACTCATGATAAGTCCAAAATTAACGTCTATCTACATTGATTTTTGGTTATAATCATAATAATGCACATCATTGTAAAAGCAAAAATATATTCGGAACTACACTAACTTGAATAGATATTTGGTATGCATCATTCTCGATATTGACACAGTTTTCTGAGCAAATACCATGTGTGTTCATACAAACCTGTGATATTTGGTATACATTATTTTGGAAATTGACACAGTTTTTGGAGCAAATACCATGGGTGTTCATAGAAACCTGTAGCAAATACCATGTGTTTTCATACAATTATAAATCATTGTGAGAAATAAGAGAAAAAACAATGCAAGCTTTCATTTTAGATTATTTGAACAAGTCAACTCGGCTACCATTATTAACCTCGTAACTCATTTCAAATTGTTATTGATTTAGTCTCTCTTTTGGCGTGTTTGACAAACTACGCCTCTGAATATCGCTTTATCTGGTACCTGCTCATCTACTTCCCCTCCACCTTCAGCTAATTATACCTAACTCAACCATTTAGAATGATTAAATTCGGAAAATAAGTATGCTGCTTATCCATGTGAAGTAACTTTTCATCAGTTTTTGGCAATTAAAATGAAATAGATGCGTACTTTCTGGATCAATGTTGTGTGTAATGAGAGCATATCGAGAACACCAGTACCAACTTAAGATGAAAGAGACACTTTGATGACACGTGGACACATTGATGTGGACACCTTGCTGTATTTTGTACCGTTATGTTATGGCCATTAGCCTGTTTTTTCGTTTTGGACCTGGACCTCTCGACGCAATGGAACATGGCAACTCACTGGCTGACTAAAAGGAGATGCTCATTGGAAGGAAACAGTTTGCTAACGAACAAATAGACAGACAGACAGACAACGGGACAATCTTTTAAATTGGTAAATCGTTTTTCAAATGCGAAAGGGCGGTGAAGTTGGTGGATCTTCTGGGAAGTTGGGTGAGCAGATCACCTGCCCCAGCAGTGGATATATCTTTGGTGTTGTCGCCATGCGGCTATTCCCACTCTTTCCGTGAGCCCTCGGCTTTATAAACAAACCTTCGCACTCTCCGCTCTCAAACACTCACGCATCACGGATTCACTTTTCTGGATCTTTTCGCTGTATCAGCTGTCGCTTGCCAATTTCCGAAAAGATCTGTATCTGACGAATTGTGTATTTTTTTTGCTTTTCCTCGCTTGCTGGGGTTGAATCGATTTCTGTTGATATAATGGCCAAAATCCTGGCATTGACACTAGTACTCATCGTCATAGCAGCAGGCGGAAATGCGGGCATGGCGGGAGCTCAGTCAGTACCCTCTACTAGTCAGTCGTGTACTGCTTCTTTGGTGAGTATGGCGCCATGTCTTGCCTTCTTGCAGGGAGGACCCAACAATACTACTCCAACACCGAGCTGCTGCACCGCTCTTGCCTCCGTCGTCAGCACCAACGCCGCCTGTCTCTGCCAGATGGTTAATACAACCAACAATCCCCTGGGGATTCCTATCAACCAAACTCGGGCTCTCGCTATGCCAGGCGCCTGCAAAATTACTACTCCGCCTCTCAGCCAATGCAAATCATCTGCTGGTAATTACCTCATCATCTTCATAATGTTTACTTACAATATTAGTAAACTGAATGGACATTTAATATATTGTGATTGCTAGTCGATCTAGTTGTTTGTTTTTCATTGTCCGTTACTTCAAAGAGAAGAAGAGAATTAATTCTAGGTTTAATTTGTTTTCTTGTTCATGGTTTCAGTTTCGAGTCCTCCTGCCGCGGCCCCTTCGTCTCCAGCTCCGGTGGTTAGTAATCCCACACCCACAGCTAAGTCGCCCGCCACTTCAGTAGCTCTTCCTCCAACTACGACTCCTACTACACGTGGAGCAGTTTCTCCTACTAGTGGTACAGCAGTTTCTCCTACTAGTGGTAGAGCAGTTTCTCCGTCTACAAAGGAGGGGCCAACTGCCTCTGGTAGCGCAGGATCGATGACGGGCGTGAGTATGCTGATTCAAGTCGGGGGGATAATGGGATCGTTAACGTATATTATTTTGGCGAGCATATAGAAGAGAATTGAAAAGTGTATCAGGAGTCAGTGCGAGGGCTCTGGTTTGATATTTGATGCGCGATGCATTTGTTGTTGTACTAGTCTGGTTTTGTATTCAATTCTTTATCAGGTTTGTCTGTGTGGGATGGAATAAGCACGGAGGACATATTATAGGAGTGTGTATCGTATAGTCCATTCATCCATTTATTTGAGGTTTGCATTGGATCGTTTCATTCATTTACTCTATTGCTTGTGGATTTCCGAAATGCCATAAATAAAGATGGATTGGATCTTCTTTATATTTTACCTCTCAAGTGTGTTTACATTTTTTTCTTCTTAATTAAACTTATTTTATAAATAAACAATCAACTATTTTTTATTGTTCTTACAAATTGTTAATACAGCACTTTAGATAACTAATTATATTCCTAAAATTTCATTTTGGGGCAGGGGTGTTTGTTTGTTTGAATTTATTATCAACGTTGATTGAATCTTAATACTCTACTCTGTTTACATTTAATATCAACATTAATTAATGAGTTGTTGGTATTGGTTGGAAAATTTTAATTATTAAAAAAGTTAAGTAAAGTTGTTATGTGATAGGTAGATTGTTTTGGATATTCTAATGAAACAGTTTATCACAATATATTTTACAATTTTTCATTATGTGATCTATAAACTCTCTTGCATGTTCCATTGAAATATTTAGCTGTAACAATTCTTACTACATTATGCAATATTTTATTAAGCAATATTTCATTTTAGATTTAAAATTACTAGCTAAGAACATGTAAGACTGAAATGAAGAGACTAAGCAAATAACACACCGTACATACAACCAATACAAGATTAGATGTTCTCTAGAAAAACCCAATAAAGGAAAAACCAAGTAGAAGGTGAGGCATATGCCTTGCTCTTTTCTTCTCAGTTATAAAATAGAATACAAAGAAAATGTACTCATTATCATAGTTTCCATGGACATTGTGGCTTGTATGGTTGTTATAAGATCTTCTACTTCCTCTATTCTGCTTCAATATCTCAATCTTAGTGTTGTGCTCTACTATGGAGCAATATTCAATACAATAAGAATGGAACCCCTTCCTATCCTATTGGCCCCATGTTTAGCATGTCTCATAGTCGTCTAAGGTTAGTATTAAGGTTTTTTCATGCCTCAACTCCCAATTAGAGTTATGGTTTTGGACCTTCTAGAATCTTCTTAAAGTCAACACATGACTAGCTCCACATGTGTGAGTATGTGAGTTGGATGACATCTACTCAATATCATGGTGGTCAACATGATAGGTCAACTTGCAGGAGGCATAACTTCTGCATTCAAGTTTCAATTGAGGTGATCTTTGCATCATTGAAAAATTCTTATAGTGTTGGACAATGTTGAGAGAATGAACTTTGTTTGCAAAATTTTGATCCCCAAAATGGTCATTTAAGGCCTCAAATAGATTTTGAAAGTTTCTAGACCTTAAATCACCAAAGTGGGACCTACAAGCTAATAACTCCAATTTTTCCACCCATAAAGTACCAAAGTAGATAACAAATGATATATTGATCAATTTGAGATCATACCTCCCCATTTAGGGAACCTTTTGGTCCCCAAAAGATTTTATTGAAAGAGGTGAGGAAATTTTTCCTCTAACTTCACCCTAGAATACCATTTAGCCTTTCTTGGAAGTTGTCATTTGAACCCAACCTATAATATTTCATGTTGCCCTTGTTTTGTTGTTTTAGACTACTTTTTTAAAAATATCTCTTCTAGTAACTCTACTTAAGTTTCTAGTGTTGAATCCTATATAGTTGGTAAGGCTTACTCATTAGTTTCCTAGTTCAATATGGAAGGCTCATAGAGTTTCAAATTCTCCACATTCACTACTATGTAAATGTGCATATATGGGGGTTGACTAAGTCTATAGGAATTATCACCCACCTTCCCTAATACTTCAAAAGGACCATATCGTAGAGCCTTGATCTTCTTACTAGGACCTTATATCTTTTATTTGTTTAGATGCACAACTAAACTCCCTTTCCCACCTTCAATGTTTTCTCAATTTTGTGCCGATCATCTCAAACCTTGTACTTTTCCTGTAACTTCCTCAATGTATCTTTTACTTGTAAATGGATCAACTTGATCTTATCAATGAATTATTTACCCTTCAATGCTTATCATGTGGTGTCTTCCCTCACTCATCCTTACTATCCATATGCAACATCTAAGGGCAAAGGTGATAAATCAAGTTTCAAAAGGAGAGTTACCAGTAGAAGTGTGGATTCATCTATTATAAGAGTGTTGATATAAATCAAATTTCCATCCTAGGTCCTTAAATGCTTCTTATTAGAACCCCTCAAAATTTGAACCAATCTTTTGTTCATTACTATTGTTTTCCCATCTATTTGTGGATGGAAAGATGTAGATCTCTTCAAGTTGGTGTCCATCTTCTCCCAAAGTGTAGTCTAAAAGACATCAAGAAATCTAGTATCTCTATCTAAGATGAAGCTCTTCGATAAATGAAAATGGACCTAGACCTTTTCAAAAAACATATTTGTTGCATCTTGTCCCTTTATGGTCATTTTACAAGGAATGAGAATGCACAACTTGTTAAACCTATCAACTCCCACAAACATATAATTTGGTCCCTTCCGTGTTCTTGGAAAACCACCCATGAAATCCATGGAGATGATCTCCCATCGTCTAGTAGGTACAGGTAAGGGATGCTATAACCATTGCCTTCTATTACTGGGCTTGTTGGTACAACAAATTATTCACCCTCTAACCAACCAAGCTACATGTCCTTGTATTCTAGGCTAGTACACATACCTCTGTAAGTTAGAAACTATCTTCCCAACACCAAAATTCCCTACAACCATGGGGGGGTCATTGATTAAGAAATATCCTAGCGCATGTGTTCATATTGGGGGTTTGAATAAAAGGGTAAACCTAAAAGATATATTTTCTTGTATTAAGAAGGTAATGGGGGGTTTACTATTTAACATACCAATATATGTATTAGGTTTTTTTATTGCATTTTCACCAAAAGTAGTGTGGAAGGAGAGGGTCTGTAACATTGGGGGAGGGTGGTAGCATCAGAGGATGGTGAGGATTTGGAAGAATAAAATGTATTCACAATGGAGAGGGGTGACGAGTTTCTTGTCTTGCAAGCTCAAGAGATAGATTGAGTGCTTACTAAGCTTAGGAGTGAGGCACTTGTAATGTTCCCAAGTGGATTTGCTTGGAACATTTGAAGTTTTGTATTTCCTGGTTGTAGTATTTTGTCAAACAGTTTGTTGATTTATCCTCTTAAGATGTGCTAGTGTTATGTTGTTTATTGTTTTGCAACAAATAGTTGTTCTCCTGAAAGAAATAACAAGTAACAACAACATACAAGTAGGAATAACACATGAAATGGCCACAAACTTATATCTGAATTTATTTATTAAAGATAGCTAACCTCCATACAATAGTAGAGAAGATCCATAATACATATAGTAGAATAATAATGTGGCTGAAGCTATCTCCAATATACAATAGAAATCAGATATGTTTTCTCCCAATAGCCTTCCTAGGTTGTATGAATAATATCTCATATATCAAACTATTTCCCTTGTTGAATACCAAGCTTCCTCTACTTCAGTTGCGCCCTCACTGGTTGTAGATTCCCAAAGAAATTATCCCTCTTCATATCGGGCTCCCAAACCCTGAAGAAATGTTTCCATCTTGTGATAGATGTGATTACTAACACATATGATAAGTCTCATTTATTGTAGATGGGAAAAGAAGCCCCAAAACACTAGATCTCTAACTCAGGTTGTACCCTCCTTGAGAAAACTTGCCCATCTCTTAAATCTAATGATTTTGGAGGGTAGGAAACCCACACAAGTTCCCAAAGAGTCACCTTTATGGTGTCTAGGACTCTCCAATAAAGAGATGTCCCAAACCCAAGCTCCCAAGGATAAAGCGAACCCTTAACCTTCAAGCAAAGCACCCAATCCTGCAGAAAATCCTCAATGGTGTGCCCCATTATCAAAAATAATGGTGGAAGTAGATATAAACCGATGTAGAATGGTGAGGGAGAAATATTTCACCTCTTTGGCCAAACTTGGACCAAGAACAGAGGGATCTTTCACCTCCTTGCTGATCTCTAGGGTTTATTTAGTCAAAACCTTCAAAACCCCCAAGTACCATGGGCTTTCTAGCTAAGAAGCCAGACATCAAAATATCAATCAACATAATGAGAGAATAAAAACCCCTATCTCTCTTTTATACCTCCTTTCACCTTTTTCCATTCAAGTGAATTTTAATTCATATTTTAATATTTCTTCATAAATCACTTTATTAATTTAATAACCCTTTTTACTCCAAAAAATGATAATTTCTCCCTTATAACTTCTCCTGCCATTGAAAGTCACTTTTAATCATTCTATCATGTAGATATTTTCATCACGATTCCAAAATCCTATTACACTAAGGTGTTTCTCCAAGAAAAAATCTCCAAATAGCACCTTCAGTGTAATTAAGTAAAATATGCTCAATAATAACCCAAAATTATGAAAAATCGTCGGAATGCAACGAAACTAAGGACAAATTGTGAAGAATGGATCACGATGATTAAATATGATGAATAATGTAATTTGAGCCCCATAAAACTCCTCAAAACTTCATGATCTCCCTATTTCCCCCAATTGGCTACTCTGGCTAGCCTCCCAAAATGCAACATAAGGGAATCCAAAAATGGGGACATTATAGTCCTCCCTGGTCGAATATTGCTTGTCCTCAAGAAATAGCTGAATCAAACTATGTATGATCCCAGGGTCCCATCATGGGGTATTCACTCTATGAACCTATGACATAGAGCCTTCGTTTGTGGGATATTAAAGAATACCCCTAATTTTACTATATATTGGTAAATATCTCCCAAAATTATTTTGTTGAACCCCCCTCCCAATACATATTTTCAATAAGAAAAACACTTTTTTTCACTACATACCCTTTTTTATACCCCCAATACCTATAAACCCCTTGAGACCCCACATCCCCCCCAATACCTATAATATATTGACTTTTTACAATTTAAAAACCCCCTTAATGAATGAACATGATAAGATATTGGTCGACAAGGTGACTCCCCCATGGGTCCCATATCCAGTTGAGTGACATGAATTACTCTCCCCTCAAAACATGGTCCCTCAAATTGCTTGCCATGCATGCCCCTAGAATGCTCCTGATGAGTAGAACAATCATATGCATTAGATCCTTAGTCAACTCCTGAGGAAACTGCTCTACTTGGATCCAAATCCCTTGCCAACTAATAAGATGATCTACTCATGTACCTGATCCTCAATTAAGGAGACCCATCCCACCACATAGCATCCTCATCTCTACCTGTGCTCAAATATCCCCAACCATGGAAGGAATCCATCATGAGTGTCCCAAAAATTCCCATGTGCTCTGGAAGTGTACCAAACCCTGCATCAAATAACTTTGATAGTGCCATACTACATATCTCAATGTTTGTTGAACTATAAACCTCTAGCCAAAGTGTATTAATAACTATGATGTCTTTTTCATGATAACTAAACTCGACCTCCCTGCCAACCCACACTGCTACCTACAATGTCCCATACTCTGGAAATATCCCTCTGATGGAAACCCTACTATATAACTCTAGTAAAATAGGGTCGAGAGAGGCTAGCATACTTTCCCAACTCATCCCTAAAATAAGGGTGACTAAGGAATAATTCCCTGACTCATGATGTTGACATACCAATCATGCCCCCATATGCCTCATGACAACATCCTCTATATCCTCCCAGGATAGTCTCTCTTTGATCTGTTGATGGGTCCTCAAGATCTCTTTCACTTCCTGCTACAACCATACATCCTTTGAACTGATCTCATAGTACTCATTAGAAGCATCTGTCTTACTATGCTTCCCATTCTCATCTCAATGAGGCTCTGAACCTATATCACCCTATGAATGTCCTTTGTCCCATGACTGAAGATACTCTCCATCACGCCCGAGGCCTCATTTGACTGTCTCAGGTGAACCTCCCCTATCATGTTGCATGTAATGGAGTATCCCTTGTCAGGAGGACTTTGTCTAATAACTCTCCATGTCCCATGCAACTAGATATCTTCCCAAATGTTGTTGTATATAATGAAAGTATCGAGGAAGGCTAACATAAATACCTGCAACTAAATGTAGGACTGGTAAGTATGATATGCTTTGTTCAATCCCAAGGGATTGACCAAAAACTCATCCACCGACATCCAATGTGAACAGTCGCTTGGACTCTGCACTAATCTCATTCCATCATGTACAACGGTAGGTGACTCCACATATTGTTGGTCAATCACACTCCCCCTATGATCACTCATATGACTGATGCTACTAAGAAGGTAATCTACCAGATCCATGTGTTTTTGTAAGGGAGAGGACTACTCTCCACATAAATATCCATGCTCCACCAAGTATGTCTCATGTATACCCATGCAATATCATCTATCCTCCTACATCATTAGGTATCCTAAGTGTACTGCTAGGTCATCCTCTACATGGATGTCAACTAATCTTGAAACCAAAATGGATGTGTCCTCATATCTACCCATGGCTCTGGAATCTACATGTGTATGTGTATGTGTAGTAATATGAAAAATTCCAAAATAATCCAATTGGAATAGGTGGGTGGCCACCAATATCCACCTGATGTTGTGTAGGTCTTAAGGATAGCCTCGTAAGTGCATAACCCACAATTACAAAGAAATGTCCCCATTACAGAGAAACGTTTTGAACTATAAACTGTCAAGATGAGCCAGTTGGAATTTGGAACAGGTGGGTGGTCACCACTATCCACCTAGATCAGTCCCCCCCCTTTAGGAAGCAATGTTCTCCATTGTGTTGAATGCCCGGGGAAGAGGGGAAAGTGTTTTTTGAATTTGAATCTCAGTGTGTTGTGTGCCTTGCTAGAGAGGTTTTGTTGCTTGTTCTGTGGAAGGTTGTCACAAACCTGTTGTTGGCGAGGTTGAATCTATTCCACCAACCTGTTGTCTCTGGGATTGACGGGGCATTGTGTAGGCACCATCATAACTGAAGAAACAATATATTATTTCTCTTATGTAATCTTCTTTTGTTGGCTAGAAGGTGTTGATGTTGCAATGGTTGCAGTGGCCTTATGTGCATCCTTTGAACAGACTGTGAAGAAGATGAATTTTGCAGTATGAGAGATTATGTTGTGGCATGTTTTGGTGGAATAATAGTTGGACCTACCTCTGGTATCCTAAAGAGTTGACCCCACAAAGTAATAATGACACTACGGGGTTGAGACTCATAAAAAGCATGACATTTCCACATATATGGTTGGCCCAAAGAAACATCATAGACATCAAGAGGGGAAACATCACACACTACCTCATTCTTGAAGGGATGGATGCCATAGGATAGGTGACACTCCTAGCTGACATGGATATCTCGTCCCTAGTGAATCCACCCAATGTTTTATGGTTGCAGGTGTGGTTTTGTCAACATACCGAACTGTTTGACGACCTCAATTGAGATGAGGTTCTTCTGGATGCCACTATCAACAATGAAATGCAACGAGGTTCCCTTTACCCACATATGTGAATGGAAGAGGCACTCCCCCTCTTCGGGATCTACTGGTTCTCTTAGTTGAATTGTTGTGGTCACGACAGTAGCAGTGGGGTCTGTGTTGATGATATATCTTTCTTCATTATTTTCTGGATCAAATTCCAAAATAGGGTTCAACTCCTTGTCTTTGATCTCGACCACCAATGACTGTTTCGAGTGACATTCATCGGTGTTGTGTGAAGGTATTTTTTGGAAGTCGCACCACTTCCCAGTGTCATTCTTCGTCTTTCCTTTACCCTTCTTTTCCTGTGTCTTGGATTGGTTGTCGGGAGGGTGTTGGTTAGGGACATCTTTACCATGCTTTGGTTGTTGCGGATTTGTAGACTCAAACTCCCATTTGTTCTTGTGCCTAAATTTCTTCTTGATTTTGACAACATATCGATAGGTGGCTCCCAATGATGAGATGTTTAGGAAATCCATTTCGGTTTGGATATACCTATGCAAAGCCCCACGGTATTTCAAAATTAGATTTTTCTTAGAGTATTTGATATCTAGCTTGGTGCACAAGGTATGGAAATTATTTCTAAACTCCGACATTGTTTGGCTCTTCTCTTTCCACAATGTGGTCCATCTCATGTACTGGTATTCATAGTTATCAACATGGTAATATTATTCCTTGAACGCATCCACAAAAAAATACCAAGTGGGATCGACCCCATATATTCCAGATTCCTCTGTGGAATTTTGCTCCCAATAAGTTTCCCACCAATGTTTGGCATGGGGAAGAGCCTTAAGGAGTGTGAAGTTGATCTTTTTCTTGTCAGAAAAAATTGTGAACACAGAAATAAACTTCTAACAAATTTAACCATTTTTCTAAATCATCTGCATCTATATGACCTTCAAATGCGGGAATATCAAAATTAACTTGTACCTTGAAGGGAGAGGTTCTTCCAAAGTGGTCTCTTTATGAAGATGCGCCTATTTCTATCGGCATACATTGAAGGATGTGGGAAAAATTCTCCATCATTTTGTCCCTTTGTCGCACGAGAGCTTGCTCAAGCAAGAAGTTAATAGAATATTTTTCTCCTCCTTTTGTATTTTCTTCCACCATGGAGGGTTTCTTGGGCATGCGAGAGCAATTTTCCCTAAGAGATTCAAGCTCGAGACCCAACTTTCTATACTCAGACCTTGTTGGGGACATGCATTGAAAAATGATCAAGAGAAACCTACTCTAATACCATTGATCTGGATTATTTTTGGAATGAAATGAAATGAGATATATTACAATGAAGTGCATATAAATATTACCATAAACAGAGAAATATAGTAATACATGATTTCTAAAAATGAAAGAAATGTACACAGACTGTAAAAATACAGAGCGAAAGACTCGTTAGAATAGTGGCATCTTATCTCTCAGAAGAGATGTGACATCTATGCTCATTTGCAAGAATATGATTACAATGAGGATCTGAAGGCCTTTTATGAATTCCAAAACCCCGGACATCCAAAAACCTAACCCTGGGAGATGAAGCGCCAAAAGTCATGTGGGCCCCGTTGGGGTAAGTTAGTACATCAACTTCCCGGGGTCGTAACTTTTTCATACGATCTCCATTTTAGGCATGTGATAGCCCATTGGAAAGGTATTTTTTAGAGCTATGCATTATGCCATAAAAATCTAACTCCGTCTACACTTTGACTATGGCAAGCCAAGAAAACACTGTTTAGGGTCCCAAAACAACCCTAGAATTACAAAAATATGTATTGACATGAAAACTCCCAAAATAATCCAGTTGGAATAGGTGGGAGGCCACCATTATCCACTTGGATTTTGTTTACATCTTGAGGACAACCCCGAAATTTCAGAACCCACAATTACAAAGAACTTTCCCCATTACAGAGAAATGTGTTGAACTGAAAATTGTCAAGATGAGCTAGTTGGAATTTGGAACAAGTGGGTGGCCACCAATATCCACCTAGATCATATGTACAACTTTATCATCTTGTGCACTCACCCTAATATTATCATATACACTCGGATCCCATATGGATGTCTCCATACATGTGATATGTTCATCTAGACAAACAATGAAAGCATCCTCGTCACTCTAGATCGGTTCTAGAAGTAAGTATCCCATCGATCTATCGATATCCACAACCCGATCTATCAATGGAATCCAAAAAATAGGTGACTCACTCTCCCCATACTGATAGGTATGTATATAGTCATCTGGATCCTAGTCATTCCTATCCTCCTTGACCTGCAGATCCACATGTCCCTTTTGTTCAATCACTACAAAAGGCTCCTATACCACATCCAAAATGCCATTGATATCCTCATGCGTCGTGTCTATCATAAGTAACTGAGAAGATAAGGAATGTGTCACGCTCAACTCCATAGGAGGATAATTATCCCCCACACATGACCTTATATCAACATCCAAAGTTGGATCACCCAATCTCTGATCCTCCTCATGCCTAGGTTCTGCCACGTCTAGATCCTCACAAGTGTCACTACTATCGTGAAGTGTTGAGTCCTCAACATTGTTTGATCGAGAAGCTAAAGCACATGCACTTCCAATTGTCCATCAGATGCGCATGAGTCAATGACTTTATGTGACTTCTCTAATGAGGCATCTAGGGGCACATCCTCATACATATCCTCATCATCACTTTTGTAGTGCACCTCAATGTAATGCGCTCTCCCCTTGGCCATGTATCTATGATCTAGCTCCCAAGAATTTTTACAACTGTAGCAAAGTTCCTTGATCCTAATGGTTGTAAGTTCCATATGTGCTCCCTTCAATCCAATAGCATGTGGTGATGTATCCACCTTCCTGACTCTTTTGGATCTTCTTTCCTCTTCTTTGCTTCTATAATAATTGACTTTTGCAATCTTCTTGGCCCATAATGGAATATCATATTTACTCCACCTAGGATTTTTGATGGATACAAACTGTTGGAATGTTACCTAAGCCCTGAATGTCTCACTAAGAGATTGATATTCCATATCAAAATATACAATATCCTTTGTAATAGCCATTTTCCTTCATGAATACCCTCAAGCTGGGAGGAATCTTCACTCTGATACCATTGTAGTGTTCCCAAGTGGATTTGCTTGCATCATTTGAATTTTTGTATTTTCTGGTTGTGGTATTTTGTCAAGCAATTTGCTAATTTATCCTATTAAGGTGTGTCAATTTTTTGTTGTTTAGTGTTTTGCATCAAATAGTTGTTCTCATGAAAGAAATGACAAGTAACGACAACATACAAGTAGGAATAACACACGAAATGGCCACAAACTCAGATCTAAATTTATTTATTAAAGATAGCTAACCTCCATACAATAGTAGAGAAGATTGAGAATACATATAGTAGAATAATAATGTTGTTGAAGCTGCCTCCAATATACAATAGAAATCAGATATGTTTTCTCTCAATATCCTTCCTAGGTTGCATGAAGAATATCTTATAGATCTATTTCCCTTGCTGAATACCAAGCTTCCTTTGATGAAGTTGTGCCCTCACTAGTTATATATTCCCAAAGAAATTCACCCTTTTTAGATTGGGCTTCCAAACCCCAAATAAATGTTTCCATCTTGTGATAGATGTAATGACTAACATATATGAGAAGTCTTCTTTACTGTAGATGGGAAAAGAAGCCCCAACACACTAGATCTCTAACCTAGGTTGTACCCTCCTTGAGAAAAATTGCCCAGCTCTAATATCTAATGATTATGAAGGGTAGGAAACCCCAAAAATTTCCCAAAGAGTCACCCTAACAGTGGCTAGGAGTCTCCAATCAAGAGATGGCCCAAACCCAAGCTTCGAAGGCCAAAGTGCCCAATCCTGCATAAAACCCTCACTGGTGCACCCCCTTGTCAAAACTGATGGCGGAAGTAGATATGAACTAATGCATAATGGTGAGGGAGGAATATTTCACCTCCTTGTCCAAGCTTGGACTAGGAACATAGGGATCTTTCAGCTCCTTGTTGATCTCTAGGGTTTATTCAATCAAAACCCTCAAAACCCCCAAGTACCATGGGATTTCTAGATAAGAAGCCATACGTCAAAATATCAATCAACATAATGAGAGAATAGAAGCTCCTATATCTCTTTTATACCTCCTTTCACCTTTTCCCATTCAAGTGACTTTTAATTCATCTTTTAATATTTCTTCATAAATCACTTTACGAATTTAAGAACCCTTTTTACTCCAAAAAATGATCAATTTTCCCTTATAACTTCTCCTGCCACTGAAAGTCACTTTTAATCATTGTATCCTCTATATATATTTGTCCCAGTTCCAATGATCTATTACACTAAGGTGTTTCTCCAAGAAACAAGATCCAAATAGCACCTTCAGTGTAATTAATTAAAATATGCTCAATAATAACCCAAAATTACGGAAATAGTTAGAATGCAACAAAACCAAGAAAAATCTATGTGGAATGGATATTGATGATGAAATATGATGAATAATGTAAGTTGGGGCCCATAAAACTCATCAAAACTGTTTGAGCTCCCTATCTCCCCCAATTGGCTACTCTAGCCTGCCTCCGAAACTGCAACATAAAGGAATCCAAAAATGGGGACATTACAACACCTCTAGCACCTCAAGTGTCTAGGATTGGCCTCATCTTTTCTTCAGTTGTAGATTGACCAAGTACTATCCACATACATAAATTCTAGTTCCATGACATCCTTAGCTCCTACACAAGTTGTTAAAATAATCAAGGTAGAGTTGTATCTTGATGTACTTTTGGATATAGAAAGACACTGGTTTTTTTGTTGAGGTGGCAGAGGCAGGCTTCCCAGTCGAGGCTACCACTTATCCAAGTTTCCTAGGTGCTCTTGGATCAATCTAGAAAACTATAGGATTAAGCCACTTTTCATAAACCTTAGGTCATAAAAAAAATGGAGGTTACATTAAATCAAGCATAAGGCATGAAGTGAAGCGATTAACCTTGGAAGATTCAATATGATTGATCATGGTGAATGAAAATGGTGTTCGTGTTCTTTTTAATAAGCTGAATGGAATATATTTGATTACTCATATCTATTTTCATTGTGAGATCTTCGATGGTCAACCTCTACAATTTGTTCTTTTTCCTACCCGATCCATCTAATAGTTGTGCCTGCCCTGTGACAAATGAGATATTGGTCTAGAGCATAATCAACGTAAATCCTAGTAGTATTTCTTATGGAGATGGAGATTTGTGTAGCCACTATGAAAGAATAATGTTTCTACACATCTTGGGCATATAATTGGATGGAGAGGATATTCATTGAAACAAAAGAAAAGAAAATAGGACAATTTAGATCAGTTGAATCGAGAAATCTCATTTCTTAAAGATGTAAGTTTTTTTTTGTCTGTGGAATGTACTTTTTATGTTTGGAATATTTCAATGCATTGGAATAAGTAAGTTATAGTATAAGGTTTAATTTTATTCTAAGAACTAATTTTACATTTTGCATGTTGAATATTTGAATGTCTTCGAAGAAATAAGTAATTTTTGTATAAGGTTGCAATTTATTCTAACATCTTATTTTTCATTTTATATTTTACTTTAATAGTTTGTACTATAAGGTTGAATTTATTTACACAATGTAATGTTTTCCTCGATAGCATTAAAATATGTACATTGTGGGCCATCTTGATTACAATGTATTCCATCATCTTCAATGTTTGATTATTATAGACATATTGATGCATTTGCAAGTAGTTAGAACCTCTATACTTGACTTCTATGCTTGAAAGGATATATTTTTATACTAGTAGACATTGGGAAAAATGACATAAAGTAAGATTGGTTGGTCATGTTGCAATAAACCTAACCAAAGTCATTAATTTGACCTTTTGTTTTTCCTCACCAAAATTGAGTTTCTAAGAGAAATGTTTTGGGCATTCTTATACAAGTGGATATAATTTCAATCAAAATAAAAATCCCAAATTCCAATTTAATTCTTAAACTAAACACACCCACTTCTAACATGCTTGGTACCAGGTAATTTTTATTTGTCTTGATATTTTAACAACTAAATTATAGTGAAACATGAAAATGTATGCTTACTAGGGCCTATTGTTGTTACACAATTAACAAGGATTCTTATTACTCCACAACATACTAGCTTCCTTATTTTTTTGACACAAATGTGATTATGCTATAAAATGACGTCTTCAATTTTTAAAACTAGGACTTTAAAAATAAATCCGAGATCCATAGCGAACTATACTAACCTTAAAGTTTGAAGTTTGTTTGATCGGTTCCAATAAAAAAATATTGATTACTATGCACACTCTTAGAAGGAAGTGCAATATATAGATGTCATTAAGGAATTTGGCCAAGAGTGGGATTGTCAACTGGCTTTTATTGTTGTTGTTCTAATATGTTTCAATTAAACAACATCTTCGTGTGGTAATTTTTCTACTAATTGGCTTATCCATGCAAGCAATCCAGAAGCATGCTTTAGAGGACAGATACATTGGAAGTTTGTTGTGTATTGATGTTCTACTTCTTATGATAATTGAATCTAACCATTTCAACTCACAATTATGTCATTATGAATTTTCATATTTATCAACCAATAATTTGGCTTTTGCAACTATGCAACTAGTGTATTATTCTAGTAACTTTTGCAACTTGAATATAAATTGTCTTATCACTTGCTACTACTTGATAATGCGCCCTTATTCTTTTGTTTGGTTGTTGTATGCAATACTAAACCTACTATATGAGGGTGTATTTACTAATAAGCAATGTTAATTGTAACCAACTCTTATTTAAAAATAAAAATACACACCGAGAGTTCCAACAATAAACACAAAGACATGAAAACAAAGATAACCTGCAATTTAAACTCTTTCTCCATAACACATTTCCAGCACGCAAATTTCAACATTCATAAACAATAATATTGAACCCAAAACATGTACTCAATAAGAGAAATCTTAACTTTCATTACCTTCAATATGTTCAACTAAAGTCCAAAGGGAATCTTCCCCAAATTCAACCAACAATAATATAAAGAGACTACTATTTAAATAGAGTTCCAACTTCGTCTCCTTATAATAAAATACTATTTTTTTTTCCTAAATCCAATAGTTTCTCCAAGAAAAAATAATAAAATATAATTTACAGTTCCCAATCCATCGTTTTCTCCAAAGAGTAACTTCTCCCAAAATAACAATAAGTGGTTTGAGATTCACTTTTCCTTAGAAATAAAACATTAAAATACATTTGACAACTTTGAATCCAT
>ML798321.1:155015-167612 GCA_009831015.1 Picea engelmannii | reverse complement strand
AAGTCATTTAAGGGTTCAAAAGTAGTCTATGGAAATATCATAAACCATAGAAGACGATCATGGAGTTATTTTTGTAAACTGGGTATCTAAATGTGTACATGAGAAGGGAGAAGGCACCTTTAGTATTTGGTACCAAAATTGAGTAAATGGGTAATTTTCATATGAATATAACTTGTTTCCCATATGATCTAGGAGGATATCCACACAAGGATTCAAAACTTTGCACACCATGAAGAAGATCATTAAAATTTTGATTGATGATAGGTGACAAAGTTTAAAAGGAATGATCAATGATTTAAATGAGTGTGAGAAGCTCATGAATTACTCATTCAAATTGGAAAATTGATTAATACTTGGAGTAATTGGAATTAATCATGTATTTTTCATTTAATTTGTAAAAAGGGAAATTACTTTTGTGTGAGAATCCACCTCACATATAGTTTTTATATTCTCAAGAAGAGGATGATAGTCTCCTAGGTTGGTTTTGGATTCTTCCTCATTTTATCACGAGTGGTTTCCTAATCTCAAGGAGAATTTAAGGGTCTTATAGGTTGGTTGAGATGCTTTCTCATTTTTGTCCTTGAGTTCTTATTAGATCCTAAATTTGTGGATCTTGTCTCCATGAATTATGGAGTTAAGGAAATTATATAAAATCCTTATCTAATATATGGTTTCATCCCTTTATGGACCCCTTTTAGGGATCTTGGAGAGAGAGCTCAAGAGATATTGGAAGAAAGGAATTTAGTCCTTCTAGTGTCTAAATAAATGTTACTTATTTGAGAGCCTTAAATCCTCTTTGTATAAGATAAGGATGCGCTGGGTTTTCAGCCCTTCATGGAGCATACATTGCCACATTTTTTTATAAGGTTTCATCCCTTTCTATAGTAATGATAATAAAGTGATTTCTATTCCAAGTGGATCAAGAGATGTAGCCAGAAGATACCGATGAACTCTATTACCACATGGGTGCCAAATTATATGTGTGAGTTTTGATTTCATTCTTGCTTGATTAAGTAGATATTTAATTACACAAATGCACATAATTATGAAACATTTTATCAGGTTCATATACAATTCTTATAAATTATTTTCTCATGTTCACTTGTAATTAACTGTAAGTAAAATATCCTCATCATATAATTTTTGTAGAGAAAGATCTCACAGAAATTCTTAGATCAAGTGGTATCAAAGCATGTCTGACTAGTTTTGCAGTTTGTGAATAATCATGGGCAGTAAGATCAAGGATTGTATAGTTTGTTTGGTTGGAATCCAAGTAGACGACAACATTGAGGGGGAAATTCATCAATTTTGGAGTACCTTTTGGTAAAATTTATATTTCTCTTTCAACATTTATCCATTTTTAACAATTTCAGTTGCATTAGAAACTAGATTCCAAGATGTACCAAAGGGTATTTTTTTTCTCAATATTCATCTCTATTTATAAGATATCCATATAGTAAGAACATGATTTTGTATAGTGATGGCATATGCAGTCACTAAAATGCGGATTGTTGACAACATACACAAAGGATTTGAGCAAATGATATGGTGTTGGAAAGCTCTTTTGGAGGTGGATAAAATCCCTCTCATTATTGATTGAAGAAATCAATGTTTAAAAATAAAATGTTGCCGATACAATTCTCCCAAAATGGAAAAATGTAACATCCCGTTCTGGCGTACTTAAAAAACTTATTCTTTGAGGACACTTGCTCGCAAGTGATCTGGATTTTTATGATGATAAAACATTTATCCTTGATGATGATGCGTTATGATATATGACATGATGTTTTACTTCTTTGACATAAACAGGTGCTATTGACTCAGTTTATTTGAGTGTGCAGGGTTTTTGACCTGGAGGATGCAGAGGCATCAACAGAACCCTTGGACTCTGAATTGAGTCAAGGAGTGTGCTATTTGAGTTGATTTATTTACTATGATATTTATTGATTTGATGATATGTTATTGACATGTTATAACATGATGGTTGATGATGCAGGCTGATGATATCTTGCCAAACAGACTCACATATGGAGTAAAGGGGCCACACACGATTTCTAGATAGGTTGAGGGAGAGGTGTGGACAACAGCTCTGCCACAGCCTACTAGCACTCCCGCCGTGGCTCGAGGTGTAGGTTAACGATTACCTAGTTCAAGAGTATCCACGATGCCGTGAGGGGAGACTGCGACAGTCGCTCACGATGATTCTAAGGGACGCGCAATAAGGCGGGGGCCTTATTCCTTAGAGCCCTTAGTCTCCCACAAGTTCACCTGGCGGAGTGTTGACTCCAGGGGTTATAAATGTCTACCAATCAGTCAAGTCGGCGAGTGGCACCCTTGGAGCACGTGGTGCATCCTGAAGGGCACGTCGCGCAAAAGAAACACAAGTTGGCGAGTGGCACCGTTGGAGCACGTGGTGCATCCTGAAGGGCACGTCGCACAACAGAAGCAAACGAGGCGAGTGGAACCATTGGAGCACGTAGTGTGTCCTGAAGGGCACGTCGCATTGATGATGATGATGAGACAAGCCTAGATGACCCTAAGACCTTAACGCCTTAGGAAATTCTTGAAACGACTCCCCTAATTAATTGTCGCCTAGTTCAAATCTAAACCTAAATTTAAAACATCTCTAAGATAAAATTTTGTTTAGCCTTAAGAAAAAGACCCTACAGAAATAAACATAAGAACGGAAACTAAAACCCTCATAGGTAATAGTTAAAGTCTTCTTAAATTAAGGGGGCGGCGTAAAGTAATGAGGGATATAAATTAATTGAAACCCATGGTTTTTAAATTATAAAGAATAAATAAAATTATTTAAAGTGTGGGAGTATAAAAGTTATGAATTTAAAAATAAAATGAAAAGATTAATTAGCGCATTTATCTATTTGGTTTTAAAAGAAAAAAAAAAAAAGGAAAGGAAAGGAATAAATAATAGAAGTAGGGAAACTAGTAATAAAAGAAACATATTAAAGGAAAGTGGGGGACATAGGGTAAAAAGCAAAAAGGAATCAACAATTAAGAACTTTCTATAATGAACTAAAATAACAACTTCTTTTAAGGAAAGTTATTAAAAGCATGTAAGGGGATCTAGGAACACCTAGGAGTAATTTTAGGAGCGACACTAGGTGGGTGAGGGAAATGAGTCTTTTAATTTTTAAAAAGAAAATAATTTTGGAGAAACATGGGGGATGAGTGACACTTGGACGACAGAGAATTTTTAGAGGATTCTCATTAAAACTTAAATTAATAGTGATTTAGGGAAAGTAGGTGGGTCTCAAATTTCTATAAAAGAAGGGGAAGATGAGGAAGAAGGGGATGAACAGTTAGCGTAAAATTACGCTGCCAGATTGTGGCTTGACTGATTGCTTGTGAGGAGTTGGGGATTTTCTCAGCTGTATTAGAGTGGTAGCTCAGCCTTGGAGGCGAGCTGGGAAGCTAGGTATACCTTCTGGATTTGTGTGGCCCCTTTGCGGCTCGGGGGGGCTAAGGGGGAAGCAGAGTACCCCTAGTGATTGGCTGGGAGGTACTGGTGTAGTCTCCACGGTCGATGAGCAGGAGCGGCGTGGAGCAAGAGCGACATGGAGCACGGGATCATCATTCAAGGAAGGTGAAAAGGAAAAGGTATAGTCATTTATTGGTAGAATAGAAAGCACTAGGATTGATGTAGATCTATTTGTTTATTGAAAAAGTGTATTGACATTACAATGTTATATAATAGCTTGCTTCATCTACCGTTTTCCTTGACGATTCGCATAGAATAAATTTTTACCATGCCTGTGGAACCTCCTGATTTTATCCAATGATTGTTGTGTGATAATTTTTATAATTAACTGTGAAATTAACCCTTGTCGGAAAATTTGTTTCTGTCGGATTCATCCCCAGATAATGGTCATGAATCTCTGTGTTTGTGAATATAATTCTCTGTGTTCGGTTTTATTTTCTGATAATCCTTGGGTTATATCTTGTTGGAGGTTACCCCGCGGATTCGCGCCCTTGAACTCTGCATTTTCTTCTGCGTTTTGTTGTTCACTTGCCAGTGGGCGTTTTATTTAGTGCTGGTGTTCAGTGGATCACCGTGAGAATTTGTTTTATCCATGAGTTTATAAGTTGTTGTAAAATCGCTTTTAGCTTACTGTAATCTCTCTTCTGGCAATTCGTTTTATGACCTTTTGGCAAATCATTTTTTCTTTTTAGCTTACTGTCTTCTCTCTTCTGGCAATTCATTTTATGACCTTCTGGCAAATTGTTTTTAGCTTACTGTCATCTCTCTTATGGAAATTCATTTTATGACCTTCTGGAAAATTGTTTTTAGCTTACTCTCATCTCTCTTCTGGCAATTCGTTTTATGACCTTCTGGCAAATCGTTTTTTTTAACTTACTGTCATCTCTCTTCTGGAAATTTGTTTTATGACCTTCTGGCAAATCATTTTTAGCTTACTGTCATCTCTCTTCTGGCAATTCATTTTATGACCTTCTGGAAAATCATTTTTTTTAACTTACTGTCATCTCTCTTTTGGCAATTCGTTTTATGACCTTCTGGCAAATCGTTTTTAACTTACTGTCATCTCTCTTCTGGCATTTCGTTTTATTATCTTACCAATGGGCATTTTTACAGTGGGAATTTCGTTTTATTAACTTACCAGTGGGCATTTCATTTTATTAACTTACCAGTGGGCATTTCATTTTATTATCTTACCAGTGGGCATTTTTACAGTGGGCATTTCGTTTTATTAACTTACCAGTGGGCATTTCGTTTTATTATCTTACCAATGGGTATTTTTACAGTGGGCATTTCGTTTTATTAACTTACCAGTGGGAATTTCGTTTTATTAACTTACAGTGGGCATTTCGTTTTATTATCTTACCAGTGGGAATTTTTACAGTGGGCATTTTGTTTTATTAACTTACCAGTGGGCGTTTTTACAGTGGGCATTTCTACAGTGGGCATTGTTTACAATGGGTCTCTAGATAAGGACGACATTCTTGTCTGATCCTCTTTTCATTTTTATCCAGCAAGTGGGTCTCTCCGATTGTCTAGTTTAATATTTCATACATCTAAATCCGTGCACTGCAACTTAGATCTATTTAAATTTCATAAATGACGTGCAGAGTAATCCTCTTGCGCACCGACAGGTAAACGTTTGGGCAACAAGTTGTTTCCTAAATTTTAGACTTTAAACGGTTGAATAATCCCTTTTTGATGTCATTAAAGTCATTATTAGAGTTAGAACTGACTGACCATCCTTTAAAACTAGCACAATCCCTTATTCACTAACCTACCTCGTCATCCTTACCAGCGTTGAGTATGCGTTTTATTCAGATTGTATTCCATTTGCATTCATGACAGTCAGAACCCTCTTTATCATTAAGTTTATCCATTGTTAGTTAACTGCAATGTTTGAATTGAAATGATATGGTTATTTAATTGTTCATTAATTTTCATTTAGTTAATTGTTATATAATTGCAATGTTGTTTAAATTGCATTATTAATTATTTTACCAGCAAAGATTTGTCATATCAATGCAAGGATGGTAGCGTGTGTAGTAATAGTATTGCAGTTAGTTGTTTTAATTGCCATGCTTGATAATATGAATGTGAGGATGTACTCACTGAGGCCTTGACATTGCAGTTTAGTTGTTTTATGGCCAGGAGTTTTGTAATATAAAATATAATAAGGCTATCATGATATCAATGTAAGGTTTTCATCATTATGAAATCTTATTGTAATTTTTCAATATTGAAAGGTCCTTGATTTAAGAACAATAGGGTACTTGAGTAGTAAATGGGGATCACATTTAATCAAATTTACATCCTTAGGGTCGGGTTGGTAACTCGTCCACTAACGAAATCTAAACAAAGCAATGATCTATACTTGTTCCAATTGAGTCGTAGGTAATGATGAGTCTTAACATTGATTGGTCATTGTCGGAGTCCTGCGGACTTGCGTGTCTGTAGAGTTAGTGGTTGTCTTAGTTGTTGTTGTACTTGGATGAGATCATTCTATTGCTTGGTCTGCTTGTGTCCGGCGGGATGTAGACACCTCCTTGTAGCCTAGTATATGAGTCTATGTGTGTGACTATTTGTTTGTAAAGAATCATGTGCCGTATCAAGAGTCTCGGGCCCTTTAAAGGCAGGGTTTCCACTCTTGCGACACACTTGACGAAGATTACTAGTTTCTGCCTGAGCAGTCGGCCAGGAGCCTATCTCACCTTCTCTCTCTCCGAAGAAGAGAACTAAGATTAAATGCATTGCTTTCCTGTGCAGAAATAGTAAAATCTACTACTATGGATTCTTCCTTCTATGTTCGTACTATGCATAACCCAGTGTGTCCTTAACTGCTTGTGGTTACCTGTTGTGTGCCTTTGCCTATGGATGTTTATTGCTTGATGTTACTGTTGTATGTCATATGTCGTCTTGTTGTGTTCGTCTTGCTTGCATCTTGTTCGTAGTCAGGTTACTAGTTTCTTCCTGAGCAGTCAGCCAGGAGCCTATCTGACCTTCTCTCTCTCCGGAGCAGAGGACTAAGATTAAACGCCCTGCTTTCCTATGCAGAAATAGTAAAATCTAATGTTATGGATTCTTCCTTATGTCTATGTCATTTATATGCTTGAAGTTACTTGTTGTGTGCCTTATGTCCTCTTGTTGTGATCATCGTGGTTGTGTCTTGTTAGTCGTCAGGTGGCGACGTAGAGTCAAGTGTGTCTATTTCCTCTTTACACGCGTGCACACACATTAAACAAAAAAAAAAAAATTGTACCTGTTACAGAGTTGTTTTCATAACAAGGAGGTTCGTTACATATGGTATCAGAGCCAGATCGACCCGCGACTTGGGATTCGCTATGACATTCATTTTCACAATCGATTTTATTATACTATTGTTGATCGATTTGATTGTGTGCGTGTAGGAAATCATGGTTAGAGGAAGCTGCAGAGGCAGACGACAGGGTGCTACGGGAGGAGGCGTGACGCCTCCAGTATCATCCACGCCTGAGGGGTCTAACCCCCAGAGAGGCGAGTAGGTTCTCGGACAACAGTAGATAGTAGTCAGAGACGTGGTCGGGCTGATGAGGTCCTTTCAGTGCATGTCTGAGGCACTGATCAGTCAATTGGACAAAGACAACGCCAGGGCGCCGACACCTGCTGAGGTTCCACCGCACGCACCGGTCGTTATAGGTAGCATTCACCATGAACTCGAGAAGGTAAAATTTTCCAAGTTTTGTGGTGCCCTGGACGACGCAATCACCAAGGCATGGTTGGAGAATATGACGATGTGCTTTGCACTTCGCAATTATACCTCCAACATGAAGGTCTGCATGGCGGTCTTTCAACTGAAGGGGAGCACTCTTCTATGGTGGAAGACGCTCCTGCCGTAGCTGAACATGGCCGTGGAAGACGTGTCATGGGAACTGTTCGAGGAACGGTTTTGAGAGAGATACCTTTCAGAGGAATTCATTGAGAGTCATCTCAATGAGTTCAACGCATTATGACAGGGAGGTCGTACGGTGCTCGAGTACGAGGCACGTTTTATGGAGCTACTCCAGTATGCTCCGCACCTTAACACTGAGAAGCTCAAGGTCAACCAGTTCGTGTGTGGCCTTCACGACAGCCTGCGTGCAAAGTTTAGGATCTTGATGCCTCAAACCTTGCACGATGTTGTCCAAAAGGCCCTCATAGCAGAGGAGGAGCTTATCAGCGGGGGTCAGACCAAGACTCTAGTGAGACCAGCAGGGCAGGGTTCATCTGGAATGTCGTAGCACCAGACACCAGCGAGACATACGCTGAGATATTGCAGCTTCCAGAGGGGATCCACATTCACTACACCTCAACGATCGCCGCCTCAGCAGCGGACACCTTATCGAGGACCATAGCACCAATAGCAGTGTTTCCTGCAACAACAATAGTTTAGGCCTATTCAACAGAACAGACCAGGGTTCCAGGCCGGTGGGCAGTCATCTTCTACTTTGGGTACTAGGACTACTGGGATGAAGAAGGGGTGTTGGACGTGTGGGGAGCCACACTACCAGCGTGACTGTCTCGTGGAGAGGACCAGAGTGTCTGGATCACTCGGACCTACTATAGTGGGAGATATGGGCAAGGTGCATCGGATTCATGTGGCAGTGAATAACCGCCAGGCAGAGCACCAGTCGACTGTGCTCGAGATGACAGGTACTATCACTGACCAGACCCTTAGTATTTTGATAGACCCAGGTGCTACTGAGAGTTTAATTTATGGTGCAGTGCTAAAAAGGATTAAGGTTAAGGTAGTCGAACATGATGAGTTTAGCTTCATGGAGATGGCTTTGGGAGCCAAACATAAGGTTGGAGGAAATGTTACAGGCTGTGCACTTAACCTGGGAGAGTTTTTCACGAGGGTCAAATTGTACTCCACGATCTTAGGATCTTATGACGTCGTGATCGGTATGGATTGGTTGGAATCGCATGAGGCGATACTCAACTGTAAGATGAAACGATTGAGCTTGGTGGATGATGAAGGACAGAGATGGGTGATTGTAGGATAGAACCAGGGAGTATCCCTGAGGTTCGTCTCTTCCTTACAGTTATAGAAGAGTATGCACAAGGGGTGCAAGATTTATGCGATCCTTGCGCTAAACGAAAAGGGAGTAGCAGAAATTCTAGAACACCTTCCAGTGGTGAAGGAGTTTGCGGACGTATTTCCAGAGGAGTTGCCCGGGATGCCGCAAGAAAGAGAATTGGAGTTTACTATAGACCTGAAATCGGGGACCGAACCAATAGCAAGAACTCCTTATCGAATGTCGACCCCAGAGTTGCAAGAGTTGAAAATACAACTAAAGGAGTTGTTGGACCTGGGACTGATACGTCCTAGTGTGTCATCGTGGGGTGCACCGGTAATTTTCATTCGAAAGAAGGATGGATCGTGGAGGCTTTGCATTGACTACTGTCAACTAAACAAGGCTACGATCAAGAATCAGTACCCCTTACCAAGAATTGACGATCTGTTCGATCAAATGAAGGGTGCGATGGTATTCTCCATGATCGATTTGCGATCAGGGTATCACCAGTTACGGATCAAGGAGGATGACGTCCCTAAGACAACCTTTAAGACAAGATTTGGACATTACGAGTTTACTGTTTTACCATTTGGATTGACAAACGCCCCAGGGGTATTCATGAGTTTGATGAACGGGGTGTTCCGCGAGTACTTGGACAAGTTCGTCCAAGTATTCATTGACGATATTTTGATATACTCTCGGACAACGGAGCAGCATGACGATCACTTGCGCTTGGTATTACAGTGTTTACGAGAACACAAACTGTATGGGAAGTTGTCCAAATGCTCTTTTTATCAATCGAGGATTCACTACTTAGGGCATGTCATCTCCGGCGAAGGTATCGCCATGGATCCAACCAAGGTTGAGGCTATTATGGAATGGCCCACGCCGACGAATGTCACAGAAGTTCGTAGCTTTATGGGTTTACCAGGATACTATCGACAATTTGTCGAGGGATTTTCGAAGATAGCAAATCTGATCACGGAATTGCAGAAGAAAAACAAGAAGCTTATTTGGACCGAGAAATGCGTGGAAGCATTTTGAAGGCTTAAAGAGTTGTTGAACATAGAACTGATACTAAAGGTCCCTGACATGGATGCAGACTTCTTGGTATGCACTGACACATCCAAGGAAGGTTTAGGCAGAGTCTTGATGCAAGACGGACGAGTGATTGCTTACATTTTGAGAAAAATGAGAAGGCATGAGGAGAATTACGCGATGCACGATTTGGAGTTATTAGCCATCGTTTATGCCTTGAAGGTTTGGAGACACTACCTTGTTGGACGAAAATTTGAATTAAAGACTGATCATTGTGGACTACAACACATTTTTACACAAAGCAACCTGAACGCGCGACAACGACATTGGTCGGAATTGATTAGCGAGTACGACTTTGAGATTACTTACATAAAGGGAATGGTGAATCGAGTGGCTAATGCTTTTTGTCGAAGACCACGCATCTTTTCATTGTTGCCTCTTCAGACAAATCTACTTGAGAAGATTCTCACTTTACAGTGTGAAGATGACTGGTACAAAGAAGTCGAGGATTTTATCGGACAAAACACAATGATGGTACCACGATATGAGGGATTTTCTTTTGATAGCGATGGGTTATTGAGGTTTAGAGGTCAGATTTACGTACCACCAAACGACGAGTTGAGGATGTTGATCCTGAGCGAGGCTCATAGAGCAATTTACATGGCTCACCTAGGAGTCACGAAGATGAGGGTAGACCTTAAACCCTTATTCTTATGGAAGGGAATGAAGGCTGACATAGTCAACTATGTGGCCAGATGTCTGGAGTGTCAGCAGGTAAAGGCTGAACATAAACATCCGACAGGATTACTTCAACCACATGCCATTCCAAAATCGAAATGGGAAGTTATTTCGATGGATTTTATTGTTGGATTGCCACTGACGGCAAGGAGACACGACTCGATTTGTGTAGTAGTAGACACTCTGACGAAGAGTGCTCACTTTATTCTTGTGCGTATGACGTATCAGGCACCTGACATAGCGAGAGTTTTCATCGGTGAGATTGTGAGGCTGCATGGCGTGCCTAAAAAGATTATATCCGATCGAGGATCGATGTTTACTAGACGATTTTGGACGAGTTTCCAAGAGGCCTTGGGAACCCAACTTAACTTTAGTACTACGTATCACCCAGAGACAGACGAACAGATAGAACGTATGAACCAAACCTTGGAAGACATTTTGCACATGTACGTGATGGACCAACAAAAGAGTTGGGAGGAGTTATTTCCCCTAGTAGAGTTCGCTTATAACAACAGTTACCAGAGCACCATTAAGATGGTGCCTTTTGAGTTCCTTTACGGGCGACCATGCCAAACGCCCTTGAGTCAGGATCGGCTGGAGGATAGAGTCATGATGGGACCAGAAGCGATCCAAGAAATGGAAGAGAAAATGAAAACCATAAGACAAAGGATTAAAGAAGCGCAGGATCGACAGAAGAGTTATGCCGATGCGCACCGAGTCGACCGTAGTTACGAGGTCGGCGATCGAGTCTTCTTGCGAGTTAAGCCACATAAGAGTTCAATCAAGTTTGGAAAGGGTGCTAAACTCTCTCCTAAGTTCGTCGGACCTTTAGAGATTGTGGAGAGAAAGGGGCCCATGGCCTATCGACTAGCCTTGCCTGATTCTTTGAGGCGTATGCATGATGTTTTTCATGTATCTGTTTTGAGACATTATATTAGTGATCCTACACACGTGATTGACATGAGTTCCTTGCAGGTATCAGACGAGGGAGCGCTCACTGCTGAGCCAGTCCGCATTTTAGATCATCATGTTTGACAGTTACGACGTCCAACGGTAGATCAGGTCAAGGTCCAGTGGAACAATTATAGTCCACACTCGGTGACCTGGGAGGACGCATATGATATGCGCCAGCAGTTCCCATTTTTGTTTGATAGATAGATTTATGATACTGTGGTACTTTTATTTTGGCATTTATACTGAGAAACTTCGGGACGAAGTTTAGACCAAGAGGGGGTGTATGTAACATCCCGCTCTGGCACACTTAGAAAACTTATTCTTTGAGGGCACTTTCTCGCAAGTGATCTGGATTTTTATGATGATAAAACATTTATCCTTGATGATGATGCGTTATGATAGATGACATGATGTTTTACTTCTTTGACATAAATAGGTGCTATTGACTCAGTTTATTTGAGTGTTCATGGTTTTTGACCTGGAGGATGCAGAGGCATCAACGGAACCCTTGGACTCTGGATTGAGTCAGGGAGTGTGCTATTTGAGTTGATTTATTTACCATGATATTTATTTATTTGATGATATGTTGTTGACATGTTCTGACATGATGGTTGATGATGCAGGCTAACGATAGCTTGCCGAACAGACTCACATATGGAGTAAATAGGCCACACACGATTTCCAGAGAGGTTGAGGGAGAGGTTTGGACAACATCCTTGCCACAGCCTACTAGCACTCCCATCGTGGCTCGAGCTGTAGGTTAACGATTACCTAGTTCGAGAGGATCCATGATGCCGTGAGGGAAGACTATGATAGTCACTCACGATGATTCTAAGGGGCAGGCAATAAGGCGGGGGCCTTATTCCATAGAGCCCTTAGTCTCCCACAAGTTCACCTAGCAGAGTGTTGACTCCATGGGTTATAGATGTCTACCAATCAGTCAAGTCGGCGAGTGGAACCCTTGGAGCACGTGGTGCATCCTGAAGGGCACGTCGTGCAAAAGAAACACAAGTTGGTGAGTGGCACCCTTGGAGCACGTGGTGCATCCTGAAGGGCACGTCGTGCAACAGAAGCAAACAAGGCGAGTGGCACCCTTGGAGCACGTAGTGTGTCCTGAAGGGCATGTCGCATTGATGATGATGATGAGACAAGCCTAGATGACCCTAAGACCTTAACTCCTTAGGAAATTCTTGAAATGACTCCCCTAATTAATTGTCGCCCAGTTCAAATCTAAACCTAAATTTAAAACATCTCTAAGATAAAATTTTGTTTAGCGTTAAGAAAAAGACCCTACAGAAATAAACATAAGAACCTAAACTAAAACCCTCCCAGGTAATA
>ML798321.1:127662-153272 GCA_009831015.1 Picea engelmannii | reverse complement strand
TCATCTCTCTTCTAGCAATTCGTTTTATGACCTTCTGGAAAATTGTTTTTTTTAATATACTATCATCTCTCTTCTGGCAATTCGTTTTATGACCTTCTGGCAAATCGTTTTTAACTTACTTTCATCTCTCTTCTGGCATTTTGTTTTATTATCTTACCAGTGGGCATTTTTACAGTGGGGATTTTGTTTTATTAACTTACGAGTGGAAATTTCGTTTTATTAACTTACCAGTGGGCATTTCATTTTATTATCTTACCAGTGGGCATTTTTACAGTGGGCATTTCGTTTTATTAACTTATTAGTGGGAATTTCGTTTTATTATCTTACCAGTGGGCATGTTTACAGTGGGCATTTTGTTTTATTAACTTACCAGTGGGAATTTCATTTTATTAACTTACAGTGGGAATTTCGTTTTATTAACTTACCAGTGGACATTTCGTTTTATTATCTTACCGGTGGGCATTTTCACAGTGGGCATTTCGTTTTATTAACTTACCAGTGGGCATTTTTACAGTGGACATTTCTACAGTGGGCTTTGTTTAGAGTGGGTCTCTAGATAAGGAAGACATTCTTGTCTGATCCTCTTTTCATTTTTATCCAACAAGTCGGTGTCTCTGATTGTCTAGTTTAATATTTCATACATCTAAATCTGTGCACTGCAACTTAGATCTATTTAAATTTCATAAATGATGTGCAGAGTAATCCTCTTGCGCACCGACAGGTAAACGTTTGGGCAATAAGCTATTTCCTAAATTTTAGACTTTAAACTATTGAATAATCCCTTTCTGATGTCATTAAAGTTATTATTAGAGTTAGAACTGGATGGCCATCCTTTAAAACTAACACAATCCCTTATTCACTAACCTACCTCGTCATCCTTACCAGCATTGAGTATGTGTTTTATTTAGATTGTATTCTGTTTGCATTCATGACAGTCAGAACCCTCTTTATCATTAAGTTTATCCATTGTTAGTTAACTGCAATGTTTTTGAATTGAAATGATATGGTTATTTAATTGTTCATTAATTTTCATTTAGTTAATTGTTATATAACTGCAATGTTGTTTAAATTGCATTATTAATTATTTTACCAGCAAAGATTTGTCATATCAATGCAAGGATGGTAGCGTGTGCAGTAACAGTATTGCAGTTAGTTGTTTTAATTGCCATGCTTGATAATATGAATGTGAGGATGTAGTCACTGAGGCCTTGACATTGCAGTTTAGTTGTTTTATGGCCAGGCTTTTTGTAATATAAAATATAATAAGGCTATCATGATATCAATGTAAGGTTGTCATCATTACGAAATCTTATTGTAATTTTTCAATATTGAAAGGTCCTTGATTTAAGAACAATAGGTTACTTGAGTAGTAAATCGGGATCACATTTAATCGAATTTACATCCTTAGGGTCGGGTTGATAACTCGTCAACTAACGAAATCTAAACGAAGCAATGATCTGTACTTGTTCCAATTGAGTCATAGGTAATGATGAGTCTTAACATTGATTGGTCATTGTTGGAGTCCTGTGGACTTGCGCGTCCGTAGAGTTAGTGGTTGTCTTAGTTGTTGTTGTACTTGGATGAGGTCATTCTATTTCTTGGTCTGCTTGTGTCGGGGGGGATGTAGATACCTCCTTGTATCCTAGTATATGAGTCTATGTGTGTGACTATTTGTGTTTAAAGAATCATGTGCCGTATCAAGAGTCTCAGGCCCTTTAATGGCAGGGTTTCCACTCTTGCGACACACCTGACGGAGATTACTAGTTTCTGCCTGAGCAGTCGGTCAGGAGCCTATCTAACCTTCTCTCTCTCTGGAGCAGAGAACTAAGATTAAACGCACTGCTTTCCTATGCAGAAATAGTAAAATCTACTACTATGGATTTTTCCTTCTGTGTTCGTACTGTGCATAACCCTGTGTGTCGTTAACTGCTTGTGGTTACCTGCTGTGCGCCTTTGCCTATGGAAGTTTATTGCTTGATGTTACTGTTGTATGTCATATGTCGTCTTGTTGTGTTCATCTTGCTTGTGTCTTGTTCGTAGTCAGGTTACTAGTTTCTGCCTAAGAAGTCGGCCAAGAGCCTATCTGACCTTCTCTCTCTCTGGAGTAGAGGATTAAGATTAAACGCCCTGCTTTCCTATGCAGAAATAGTAAAATCTACTGTTATGGATTCTTCCTTATGTCTATGTCGTTTATATGCTTGAAGTTACTTGTTGTGAGCCTTATGTCCTCTTGTTATGATCATCATGGTTGCGTCTTGTTAGTCGTTGGGTGGCGACGTAGAGTCAAGTGTGTCTATTTCCTCTTTACACGCGCGCACACACCTTAAACAAAAAAAAAAAAAAAATTGCACATGTTACAAAGTTGTTGTCGTAACGAGGAGGTTCGTTACAGAAAACAAACTCTAGAAATGAAAAAATGATTTTTCCCTCAGTAGAAGATTTTGTTTTCTAAGATAGAGGTTGTAAATATAATTCCTAGGCTTTTTGTTTTTTTTATTAACATCTTGAATTGTGAGCTTACACTTGTAAGGACCCCAATCATCATTACGACTACATGCGACACAAAGCAATGAAATTTTTTTTGCATTCTTTTATCCACTTGTTGAAATCATTAATTCTCAAAGGTTTTAAATTCCAAAAGGAAATCTAGTAATAATTTCACTTTTGATTTGGCCTAAAATAATTTCTATTATCATGGTTCATCAACATTCAAATAATTAATCAAATTTAATCCAATGAATGAAGTAGCCTCTTAATAAAGTATCCTTGATACTATACCTCTTTTTAAAAGAAAAATCTAACCACCACTAAAAGTTAATACCTCAAGTCATAATTCTACCTTTCCCATTACCATTCATTTCTTCTCTTCATGTTTTTAATCAAATGATCATATCTGTTAAAAAGCAAAGTCAAATGTTCACTTATTGGTAGGTTCAATCAATATTTCTCTGTTCAAAGGCATGATATATACCCATTGCAGAACCCATGCATTTCCTAGTATCCTAAGCAAAATAATATCGACTTATGCCATTAATCTCTTCCAATGATGATATGAATATGCCAATTCATTTATAAAGTATAAGGTTTCTGAACCTACACCTATTGATCCACACCTTCCACTTCTTCTCAATAGTTCGAAGATAATCATGACTCTATAAAAAGATATACATCCTTACGAAAGTCATGTGGACTCATTAGGTCTTAGCCGTGGCTCTCATACAACACACATATATGTGTGTGTAATTTTATTTATAATTTGATGAAAGGTAACATTAAAGGTTTCAATGACATTATATAGACTTCTATAGGTGCGTTTAAGAAAATGAATCCCATGGACAGATCTCATAGCTACCTGCAGTATGATGCCAAGAGCGTGCAGTTACATTCAATTTAATAATGGGTATAACTTATATTGAAGGTGGTAATTAGATGTTGTTTTATTAATAAGGATAATTAAGAGTTTTTTAGCACCCTATATATTCCCAACCTCCACATTTCCTTAACAGTAATTGATGAAAGTGGTTATTCATCGATCCTCCAATGGTAAATTTAATATGGACATCTCAACCTGCAGACAAGATCGTTTATCTAAAATCCATAGATGCATTAAGTTTAGCGGTTCAAATTCCAAACGATAATTAACTCTTGGATTAAAAATTCATAACTTGAAGCCGATGACAACAATTTAAAACATAAAGAGATTGCGGTCTTCAGGAAATATTTCCTCCAGGTTTGGTTGAATAGTATCTGTTGTAATTAAAGATCGGTTTACCCGGATCGGCCATGTTGGTAGCAACGATCTAAGCATAGAGAAAATCAAGAAGTTGAACTATTTACTTATGTTTCAACCACTTTTTAATAATGCAATTATGTTACTCATGTTTAAAAATGATGCAACGTTCAGTGGAAAAATAACATCGCTAAACAACAAAAGTGTTCCAACCATATAGACGATGAAAACAAAAGTGTGCCAGCTATATAGACGATGAATGTTAACTATTGTGGTGCTTATGTTTTGTTAAAAGTTACATCTTTTGTCATTAATATTGTCATGTTGTTGTATATTTTCATATTTACACCATGATATCTATTTGCCTATTATAGAGTATCAAGACGAGATCTATATGGAAAGACATCAAACACTATAAATATGAACGTATATAATCATAAATGTTGTGTAAGTAGTATTAAGAAATTATGTGGCAACCATCAATATCGACATCCCTTATTAAACATTTGTTTGTTAATCAGTATTATTCAAAAGGTAATCCATGTCATACACAACATACACAGCAAAAAACAATTCATTGTCCATTATTAATCACTGTCAACAATTAGCTAGGTTTCATCATTCGCTGCACTTTATCATTCAAATTCATTGAGTTTTAACATAAAATTTCGTTCAGTTTTATCATAAAAATCGTATTCAATAAAAGGGTATATTTGCAGTCAAATAATTTAGTAATTCGCAGTCTGATGAATGCTAAATTCACAGTCAATAAATGGGTAAATTCACAGTCAAAAGAATGGTGAATCCACAGTCACTAAATGGGTAAATTGGTTGTCCATAGATATTAAATTCGCATATATATAATTCGTTGTCCAACCATATTAGATCGCTGGCTATTTTCATTACTGGAATAAAATCCCTGGGATAAAATCACCACTGGAATAAAATCGCTTGGTAAAAATCAATCCAGGAATCCCAAATTAATATGCAAAGATTTGTGAAGGTATAGATTCGTTGTGAATAGATTTGTTATGTATAGATTCGTTGTGTAAAAATGTATACAATATCCCAGTCATTCGATATATAATTTAGCTCCCATTCAATCAAAACGGGGATTTGTTGCCATTCAAGATGCAGACAAATCAATGCTTTCACACCCAGTCATAAAACACAGTGATGTTATGTCAAAAATGATTTGGTAAAAGAATATGGGAAAAATAATTTATTCATAGATTACTCCTTCAAGATTAATCATTGAAACACAGAGCTTAAACATTCCAAGAGACATAGAGTTTATCATTCGAGGAAAGGTAGAGGTAATCACTCAAAGGAATGCAAAGATAATCAATGAAGAAGGCGAAAGGACCAATCGTTCGACAATGAATCAATCAAAGGCAAGGATACTCATTCACAAGAAAGCACAAATAGGGGTTAATCATAAGAGAAAATGAAGAGGGAAGTAAGGGATAGACGGCTGGGAAAAATGTATCATTCACTCACCATCCATGCATAGAAAAGAAGAGCATTAGAATATATAGGTGTTTAAACAACGAAGTGACGGTCGCCGATTTGGCTCCTGGACGAATGGTCAAGCATGTACTGATGACTAAAGGGATAAGGGACGGAAGATAAAAACATAATCTCTTCATAATAATCAATAAAACCCACACAGACAAGTCATTGAAATCAAAAGTTGGGTTTACCAAGGGAAATCCATTCAAAATGCAATGCACATAAGGCTGGGATGACTTTAAGTTCTTTGATTATAAAACAATGAGTAAAACACAATTCTTTACACAATAGAGTACAGTAAAGCAAGTGCAGGAACAATATTAATCTACCATTCAAAAATAAACACATGCGTACCGTAGCCAAATGCGACAGCTCCGAGTCATTTTTTGCACGCGCTCCATCCAGCTCTTGTTTGCCGACTGATGTGATCTCACTGGTACCTCCCATCCAACACTAAGGGTAATATTATTCCCCTTGAAATGAAAAGGGGCCACATACACAATACGAGAGAACCACTAGCACCCATCTTGCCTCGCAAGGTTGATCTACCACTCATTACCTGAGCTGGGTATCCCAACTCTCACAAGATAAGTTCAGTCAAGAAAAAAATTCAACAGCGTAACGTTACACATAAAGATGAGATCCAAACTCCTCCTCCTCCATCCTTTTTATAGATTTTTAAGTGATTTCTTTCCCAATTCCCATTTAATTTCTTTTTCATTAATTTAATCAGAAAAAAACCTCCCTGGTACACATGTCACCCATCCCCTTAGTTGCACTAGAAAATTAATTTCATTAATTATTTAATTATTCCTATTTCCCTCACCCGCCTAAAAGAATTCTTAAAAACGCTCCTTGGTGTACCAATATTCTCTTACAAATGTTATATGACTTACACCTTACTACATTCCTAGTTGAGTTCAAAAATAACAAGTTCCCAAGGCAAGATTCCTTACTAGGTTAGACATTCAACTTTTTCATTATGTTTCCCCTTTTCTTTATGTTTATCCTTTTCCCCTTAGTTTTCTATTTCTTTTAAGTTTCCATCTTTTCCCTTTTTAACTAAAACTCAATTTAGCAAGTGTAGAAAAACAACCATTTACCCCTTTTTCTTTTTTAATTAAAAATTAAATTAGCATATGTAGATAAAACAATCATTTCCCTTTTAAACTTTTAATCCCCCATTATAATTTGATTTTAATAATTTAATTGAATTTCTTACCCCCTTCTTATTACATGTTTAATTATGATTATTATTTTTGACCACATGTGTTACTTAGACCTAGATTTTAATTTCACTAGGTTGGGCGACATTTTTATTAGGGAAATTGTTTTTAAATATTACTTATCACATCATTCATTTTAAGATCGACTAGGTTTATTCACTTACCCGTTGAAATCATGACATTCCCTTCAGGACGCACTAGGTTCTCCAAGGGTGCCACTCGCCTCTTTATGTTTTCCTTGGGTGACGTTCCTCTCAGGATGCACTACATGATCCAAGGGTGCCACTCACCTCTTGAATGACTTGGTAGACATCATGAACCCCTGGAGTCAATAATCCACCAGGTGATCTTGTGGGAGACTAAGGGCCTCTAAGGAATAAGGCCCCTGCCTTATTGCATTCCCCTTAGAATCATCATGAGCAACAGTCATAGTCTTCCCTCATGAAATTGTGGGTCTTCTCGAAATAGGTAATCACTAACCTATAGTTAGAGCCACAGGGGGAGTGCTAGTAGGTTGTGGAAAGGCTTTTCCCACACCTCTCCCTAAAATTCTACGGTTGTTGTGCGTGACCCCTCTACTCCACATGTGAGTCTGGTCGGCAAGCTATCGTTAGCCCACATCCATCATCAAATCATGTCAGTAATAATAATCAATCATCATAACATCTAATCATATGTGTATATGTCACATCAACAATATTCAAGCCCAATATTCCAGTCCTTGACTCGATCCAGAGTCTAAGGGGTTTCATCAATGCCTCATCATCCCTAATTGCCAAAGTCCCGCACACTCACGAGAACCCATTCAATAGCACCTATCTATGTCAGTACAACAAAATAACATATCATCATATCCATAATGCCTCATAATCATAATCAAACGTCCAATAGTATAATAATCCGGATCACTTGCAAGAAAGTGTCCTCAAAGAATAAGTTCGCTCAGTGCATGCAAGAGCGGGATGTTACATACACCCCCTCTTGGTATAAACTTCGTATTGAACTTTTATAGTACATACGTGTCAAAATAAAGTGTATCATAGTATCACTAGTCTATCTATATTGAAACAAAAATGGAAATTGCGCATATCATATGCATCCTCCGAGGTCACCGAGTGCGGAATATAGTTGTCCCACTGGACCTTGGCCTGATATATTGTTTGACGCCGTAGTTGTCGAATGCTATGGTCCAGGATGCAGACTCGATCATCCATGAGTACACCCTCATTCGATACCTACAAGGTACTCAATTCAAAACATGTGTAGGATCACTAACATAATCTCTCAAACAAAGACGTGAAACACATCTTGCATATGCCTCAAGGATTAGGCAAGGCTAGTTAATAGGCCACGACTCTCTCTTTTCCACAATCTTGTAGGATCCCATGACCCTAGGAGATATTTTAGCACCCTTTCCCAACTTGATCAAACTCTTATGGGGTTTCATCCGCAAGAAGACTCAATTGTCAACTTTGTAAATACGGTCGACATGATGTGCATCGGCAAAACTCTTCTGCCGATTCTGCACTTCTTTGATCCTTTTTCTTATTGTTTTCATTTGATATTCCATTTCTCAGATCGATTCTAGTCCCACAAGGAGCCTATACTCAAGCCGATCCCAACACAAAGGTGTCTGACATGGTCACCCATAAAGAAACTCAAAAGGCACCATCTTAATGGTGCTTTGATAACAATTGTTATATGTGAATTCTACCAGTGGCAAGAATTCTTCCTAATGTTTATGTTGGTCATCACATAAATGCGCAACATGTCCTCCAAGATTTGGTTTGTTCATTCATCTATCCGTCTTTCTCCTAGTGATACACAGTACTAAAGTTAAGTTGGGTTCCCAATGCCTCTTGAAAACTAGTCCAAAATTATCCAATAAACATCGATCCTTGATCGGATATAATCCTCTTAGGAATGCCATGTAGTCTCACAATCTAATTGTTGAAAACTATAGCGATGTCAGGTACCTGATACGTTGTAGGTACAGGAATAAAATGAGAACTCTTCATCAGAGTGTTGACTACCACAACAATCGAGTCATGCCTCATTTCCTTCAGTGGAAATCCAACAATGAAATCCATCAAAATGACCTCCCATTTCGATTCTGGAATAGCATGTGGTTTTAGTAATTCTACTGGATGTCTATGTTCAACCTTCACCTACTAAAATTATAGACTATGCCACATAGTTGACTATGTTTGCCTTGATTCCTTTCCAGAAGAATAAGGGTTTAAGGTCTGCAATCATTTTGGTGACTCCCGAGTGAGCCATGTACACTGCTATGTGAGCCTCGTTTAGTATCAAACTCCTCAAATATTCATTTGGTGGTATGTAAATTTGATTTTCAAATCTCAATAATCCATCGTCATCCAACGTAAATCCTTCAAATCTTGGTACCATCATTATGTTTTGTCATATAAAATCCTTGACCTCATTGTACCAGTCATCGTCGCAATGTAAAGTTAGAATATTTTCACGTAGATTCGTCTAAAGAGGCATCACCTAAAAGATGTGGGGTCTCTAACTCAACGCATCTTCCATTAGGGTCATTTTACCTTTTATGTAAGTAATATCAAAATCGTACTTGCTAAAAAATTCCGTCCAACACCATTGTCACGCGTTCAAGTTGCTTTGTGTAAAGATGTGATGCAATCCACAGTGGTCTGTTTTTAGTTCAAATTTTCATCCGATAAGGTAGTGTCTCCAAACTCTCAAGGCATAAACAATGGCTAACAACTCCAAGTCATGCGTCGCATAGTTCTCCTCATGCCTTCTAAACTTACTTGAGATGTAAGCGATAACTCGACCATCTTATATCAAGACTCTACCTAAGCCTTCCTTGGATGCATAAGTGCATATCAAGAAGTTCGCATCCATGTCAGGGATCTTCAATATCAGTGCCATTTTCAATAGCTCCTTCACCCTCTAAAATGCCTCTGTGCATTTCTCGGTCCAAACAAACTTCTTGTTCTTCTTCTACAATTTTGTAATTGGATTTTCTATCTTAGAGAATCTCTCGACAAACCGTCGATAGTATCCTACTAAACCCATGAATCTATGCACTTCTAGGACATTCGTCAGTGCAAGCCATTTGATAATAGCCTCAACCTTCGTTGGATCCACAATGATACCTTTGCTAGAAATGACATGCCCTAAGTAGTGAATCTTCTATTGATAAAATGAGCATTTAAACAATTTCCCATACAACTTGTTCTCTCGAAGACACTGTAGTACCAAGCACAAGTGCTCGTCATGCTCCTCCATCATCTAAGATTAAATCAAAATATCGTCAATCAATACTTTGATGAACTTGTCCAAGTATTCACGGAACACCCCATTCATCAAACTCATAAATACCCTTGGGGAGTTTGTTAGTCGCACCAGTAAAAAAATAAACTCGTAATGTCCAAACCTCTTTTTAAGGGAAATATTATTGATGTCATCCTCCTTGATCCTTACTGGTGATACTCTGATCTCAAGTCAATCTTTGAAAACATCATCGTGCCTTTCATCTAATCAAATAGATCATCAATCCTTGGCAATGAATACTTATTATTGATCGTTGCCTTTATCAATTGATCACAACCAACGTAGAGTCTCCACGACCCATCCTTCCTTCGAATGAAATCAATAAGCGCACCCCACAGTGACACACTAGGACGTATAAGTCCCCGGTCCAACAACTCCTTCAATTTCATTTTAAACTCTTGCTACTCCAGAGTGGACATCTGATAAGGAGTTCTTACTATCGGTTTAGTCCCTGGTTTTAGGTCTATGGAAAATTCCAATTCCCTCTCTGGCGACATCCTAGGTAACTCCTCAAGGAGGATGTCCACAAATTCTCTCACCACCTGAAGGTGTTCTAGACCTTCCTCTACTCCCTTCTCATTTAACACAAGGATCGCATAAATCTTACATCCCTTGCGCATGCTCTTCCATAGCTACAAGGAAGAGATGAACCTCGGAGAAACTCCCTAGTTCTGACCTACAATCACGTGTCTTTTTCCCTCATCAACAAGCAAGATCAATCGTTTTTTCTTACAGTTGAGCATCACCCCATGTGATTCCAGCCAGTCCCTACTGATCACGATGTCATAAGATCCTAAGATCATAATGTATAGGTTGTCCCTAGTGAAAAACCCTCCCAGGTTAAGGCTGCATCCCGTAATCTTCCCGCCAACCTTTTGGTTGGATCCCTAAGCCACTTATACAAAGATAAAATCACCCTGTTTGACTTCCTTTACCTTAATTATTTTTAGCACTACCCCAAAAATGAAACTCTCTGCAAACTGAGATTTATCAAAATACTAAGGGTCTCGTCAGTGATAGTACCTGACGTCTCAAGCAAACTCGACTAGTGATTTTCCTGGTCATGATTCACCGCTGGAAGATTCCAATGGGCCTTGCCCAAAACTCCCACGGTAGTGGGTATGGCTGATCAAAATGCTTCGATCCTCTCCCCTGGGTAGTCACACTGGTAATGTGGCTCCCCACAATCCAACACACTTTCTTCGGTCTATTATTCCTGGTACCTGAAGTAGAATTTGAATTCTAACATTAAGGCCCAACACGAACTCGTTGACCTTACATTTCTTGGTAATTTGGTGTGAAGTATACTAAAGAATATCCAAAAATGGGCCTCATACTCGGGAATCATGCGATCTCCCTGTCACAAGGAGTTGAACTCATTGAGCTGACACTCAACGAATTTCTAGAAATTATACCTCTCCTGGAACCGTTCCTTGAACAGTTCCCATGAAACGTCTTTGACAACCATGCTCAATGTGGCAGGAGTGTCTTCCACCATAGAAGAGAACTCCTCTTCAGTTGAAGACCACCATGTGGACCTTCGTGTTGGAAGTATATTCACTAAGTGCAAAGGACATAACCATTTCCTCCCACCATGCCTCGGTGACTTCATCGTTCGAAGCACCAGAGAACTCATAAATTTGACCTTCTCGAGTTCGCAGTGAATAATAACGACACTGGTTAGGCATGTTATGGATCCTCAAGGGTACAGGTGCCCTGGCCTCATCTCAATACAGATGGTGAATCAAGGCCTCTGACAATGTATGGAAGAACCTTGCCAGACCATCATCATCCCTTACAAGAATTGAATCCATCCCAAGGACTTGTTCTTCCCCTTGGGGGTCAGACTCTGAGGGTGTAGGAACCTCTAGAGGCATCGCATGTCCTTCCATGGAACCACCACACGAACCTATGTGGCATCCTCTAATAGATATCACCGCATGGATACATTAAATTTTTAATTAGCACTAGGTTAATACTCTACGGTTTACTACAGTGGAAAGCTTGACGATTCCCAATGGCAGGGTTGAACCTGCTCTAATACCATATGTAATGACCCCAATCATCGTTATGACTACATGTGATGCAAAGAAATGAATTTTTTTTTCATTCTTTTATCCACTTGTTGAAATCATTAATTCCCAAAGATTTTAAATTCCAAAAGGCAATCTAGTAATAATTTCACTTTTGATTAGGCCTAAAATAATTTCTATTATCACGGTTCATCAAAAACCAAATCATTAATCAAATTTAATCCAATGAACGAAGTAGCATATTACTAAATTATAATTGATACTATACCTCTTTTTAAAAACAAAATCTAACCACCACTAAAATTTAATACCTTGATTCATAATTCTACATTTCCCATTATCATTCATTTCTTCTCTTCACGTTTTTAATCAAATGATCATATCTATTAAAAAACAAAGTCAAATGTTCACTTATTCGTAGGTTCAATCAATATTTTATTTTTTCAAAGGCATGCTATATACCCATTACAGAACCCATGCATTTACTGGTATCCTAAGAAAAATACTATCTACTCATGCCATTAATCTCTTCCAATGATGATATGAATATGCCAATTTATTTATAAAGTATAAGGTTTCTGATCTTACACCTTTTTATCCACACCTTCCACTTCTTCTCAATAGTTCGAAGATAATCATTACTCTATACAAATATATACGTCCTTACGAAAATCATGTGGACTCATTAGGCCTTAGTCGTGGCTCTCATACGACACACACACACACACACACACACATATATAATTTTAGTTATAATTTGAATAAAGGTAACATTAAAGGTTTCAATGACATTATATAGACTTCTATAGGTTCGTTTAAGAAAATGAATCCCATGGCCAGATCTCATAGCTACCTATAGTATGATGCCAAGATCCTGCAGCTACATTCAATTTAATAATGGGTATACCTTTATATCGATGGTGGTAATTAGATGTTATTTTATTGATAAGGATAATTAAGAGTGTTTTAGAACCCTATATATTCCCAACCTCCATATTTCCTTAATTGTAATTGATGAAAGTGGTTATTCATCAATCGTCAAATGGTAAATTTAATATACATAGATGCATTAAGTTTATCCGTTAAAATTCCAAATGATAATTAACCCCTTAGATTAAAAATTCATAACTTGAAGTCGATGACAACAATTTAAAACATAAAGTGATTGCAGTCTTTAGGAAATATTTCTTCCAGGATTGGTTGAACAATGACTGTTGTAATTGAAGATCAATTTACCCAGATTAGCCATGTTGGAAGCAATGATCTAAGCATAGAGAAAATCAAGAAGTTTAACTATTTAGTCATATTTCAACCAATTTTTAATAACCACTTTTTATTAATGCGATTGTGCTACTCATGTTTAGAAATTATGCAATGTTCAGTGGAAAAATAACACCATGGACAAAAAAAGTGTTCCATCCATATAGACAATGAAAACAAAAGCATACCAGCTATATAGATGATGAATGTTACCTATTGTGGTGTTTATGTTTTGTTAAAAGTTGCATCTTTTGTCATTAATGTTGACATGTTGTTGCATATTTTTATATTTACACCATGAGATCTATTTGCTTATTATAGAGTATCAAGATGATATCTATATGCCAAGACATCAAACACTATAAATACAAACATATATAATCATAAATGTTGCGTAAGTAAGATTAATAAATTATGTTGCAACCATCAATATCGATATCCCTTATTAAATGACTATCTGTTAATCAACATTATTCAAAAGGTAATCGTTTTCATACACAACATACACAACAACAAAAAAATCATTGTCCTTTATTAATCACTGTCAACAATTAGATGGGTTTTATCATTCGCTTCCAAGAAATTCACTGCACTTTATCATTCAAATTCACTGAGTTTTAACATAAATTTCGTTCAGTTTTATCATAAAAATAACAATCAATAAAAGGGTATATTTGCAGTAAAATAATGTAGTAATTCACAATCTGATGAATGGTAAATTCTTAGTCAATAAATGCGTAAATTCAGAGTCAAAAGAATGGTGAATCCACATTCAGTAAATGGGTAAATTTGTTGTCCATAGATATTAAATTCACATATATATATAATTCATTGTCCAACCATATTAGATTGTTGGCTATTTTCATTACTAGAATAAAATCACTGAGAAAAAAGCATCACTGGAATAAAATCGTTGTGTAAAAATCAATCCAAGAATCCCAAATTAATATGCAAAGATTCACAAAGGTACAAATTCGATGTGTAAATATTTTCTATGTATAGATTTGTTGTGTAAAAATATATACAAGATCGCAAGAATTCGATATATAATTTAGCTGCCATTTAATCAAAAGGGGTATTTGTTCACATTCAAGACACAGACAAATCAATGTTGTCACACCCAATCATAAAATGCAATGATGTTCTGTCAAAAAGGGTTTGGTAAAAGAATATGGGAAAAATGATTTCTCCATAGATTACTCCTTCAATATTAATCATTCAAATGCAGAGCTTAAACATTCCAAGAGACGCAGAGTTGATCATTCAAGGAAAGGAAGAGGTAATCACTCAAAGGAATGCATAGATAATCAATCAGGAAGGTGAAAGGGGCAATCTATCGGCAGTGAATCAATCAAAGGAAATGATACTCATTCACAAGAAAGTGCAAATATCAAGGGTAAATCATCAGATAAAAAGCAGAGATAGGTAAGTGATAGACAACTGGGAAAAATTTATCCTTCACTCATCATCCATGCACAGAAAAGAAGGGAATTAGAGTCTATAGGTATTTAAACACCAAAGTCATGACCATCGATTCGGCTCCTGGACGACTGCTCGACCATGGACTGACGACCAAAGGGATAAGGTAAGGAAGATAAAAACTCAATCTCTTCATAATAATCAACAAAACCTACATAGAGAATTCATTGAAATTAGAATTTGTGTTCGCCAATGGAAATCCATTCAAAATGCAGTGAGTGTAAGGCTGGGATGACTTTAATTTCATTGATTACAAAATGCTAAGTAAAACACAATTCTATAAATAATAGAGTACAGTAATGAAAGCATAGGAATAATATTAATATACCATTCAAAAATAAATGCATGCATATCGTAGCCAAATGCGATACGTTTGATTCGTTATCCCACATGCACTCCATCTATCTCCCACTTGCCAATAGATGTGACCTCACTGACACCTCCCAGCCAATGCTAGGGGTACTCTTCTTCTCCTTGAGCCCCTCGGAGCCGTAAACGGGCCACACAGACAATAACATCGAACTGCTAGCACCCATCTCACCTCGTAAGGTTGAGCTACCACTCATCACCCGAGTTGTGTATCCCAACTCCCACAAGATAAGTTCAGTCAAGACAAAAATTTAGCAGCATAACATTACGCATAAATATGAGATCCATACTCCTTCTCCTTTATTCATTTTATAGAGTTTTTAAGTGATTTCTTTCCCAATTCCCATTTAATTTATTTTTCATTAATTTAATCAGAAAAAAACCTCCCCTGTACACATGTCACCCATCCCCCTAGTTGCACCAGAAAATTAATTTCATTAATTATTTAATTATTCCAATTTCCCTCACCCACCTAAAATCATTCCTAAAAAAGCTCCTTGGTGTCCCAATATTCCCTTACAAATCTCAAATGACTTACGCCTTACTAAATTCCTAGTTGAGTTCAAAAATAGCAAATTCCCAAGGCAAGATTCCTTACTAAGTTAGACATTCATCTTTTTCTTTATGTTTCCTCTTTTTCCTTTAGTTTCCTATTTCTTTTAATTTTCTCTCTTTTCCCTTTTTAACTAAAACTCAATTTAGCAAGTGTAGAAAAACAACCATTTACCCTTTTTCTTTTTTAATTAAAAATTAAATTAACATATGTAGATAAAACAATCATTTCCCTTTTAAAATTTTAATCCCCCATTATAATTTGAATTTAATAATTCAATTGAATTTATTACCCCCTTCTTGTTACATGTTTAATTATGATTATTATTTTTTACCACATGTATTACTTAGACCTAGATTTTAATTTCACTAGGTTGGGCGACATTTTTATTAGGGAAATTACTTTTAAATCTTACTTAACACATCATTCATTTTAATGTTGAATAGGTTTATTCACTTACTCGTTGAAATTGTAACATGCCCTTTAGGATGTGCTAGGTGCTCCAAGGGTGCCACTCGCCTCTTTACATTTTCCTTGCATGACGTTCCCTTCAGGATGCACTACGTGCTTCAAGGGCACCACTTGCCTCTTGAATGACTTGGTAGACATAAAAAATGTCTGTAGTCAATACTCCGATAGGCGATCTTGTGGGAGACAGGTGTTATAAGTCAATAAGTCAATACACAGATTGGTATTATTGACTAGTTTCTCCTGAGTGTGCAGGACTTTGTACGTTGAGGATGTTGAGGCATCGACAAAATCCCTTGGACTTCGAATCGAGTCAGGGAGTGTATTGTTAGGGTTTAAATGTTATTGATGTGACATATGTACATATGATTAGATATTATTATGTTGATTTTTATTGCTGACATGATTCGTTGATGGATGCAGGATGACAATATCTTGTCGACCATACTCACATTTGGAGTAAAGGGGTCATGCATGAAAACCAGGAACATTGAGGGAGAGGTGTGGTAGCAACCCTGTCACAGCCTATTAGCACTTTCGTCATGGCTCGAACTGTAGGTTAATGATTATCTAGTTCTAGCGACCTGCGATGTCATGATGGAACAATGTGAGAGTCGTTCACGATGAATATAAGGGGCACACAATAAGGTATGGTCCTTATTCCTTAGAGGCCCTTATTCTCCCACAATATCACTTGACGGAGTATTGACTCCAGGGTTTTGATGTCTACCAAATTCAATCAAGAGGAAATTGACACCCTTGGAGCACGTAGTGCGTCTTGAAGGGTATGTCATGCAAAGAAAATGAAAAGAGGTGAGTGGTACCCTTGGAGCATGTACTCCATTCTGAAGGGCATGTTGTGATTTTAAATATGATAAGTTAATAAACCTATTGTCTAGAAAACTATGCCTCCTTAGGACCTGGTCGGACTTAAAATAGATGATGGTATGAGTAAATTTTAATAAATAAAAGTTTACTTAAAAATGGTCGCCCAACCTAGTGAAATTAAAACCTAGGTATAAGTAGAACATGTGGATAAACAAAAACTAAATAAACATGTAACAAGAAGGGGGGGTAAGAAATTCAAACTTTAATTATTAAAGTAAAAAAAAAATTATAATGCAGGATTAAATTAATAAAAGGGATGTTTGGTTATTTTTGTCTAAACCTGCTAATTCTGAACTTAGTTATAAAAACGAGAAACTTTAAGAAAAAAGGTAACGTAAAGAAAAGGGGGGAACCTAAGGAAAAGGGGAAACTTAAAGAAAAGGTGAAACTTAAAAGAAAAAGGGGAATGTCTAACTTAGTAAGGAATCTAGCCTTTGGAACTTTATATTTATGAACACAACTATGAATTAAGTAAGGCATCAGTCATTTAAGAATTTTAAGGGAATATTGGGACACCAAGAAAGGTTTTTAGGAACGATTTTAGGTTGATGAGGGAAATAGACAAATTTAATTAATTAATAAAATCGATTTTCTGGTGCAACTAGGGGATTAGGCAACATGTGTATGCGGGAGGTTTTTTTGAAATTAATTAAATGAAAAAGGAATCTAATGAGGTTTTTGGGAAATTAATGACTAAGAAAACTCTATAAAAAGGGTGGTGAAGGAGGAGTGTGAATCACATCTGGCTTGTGTAACATTACGCTGCTGAAATTTCATCTTGACTGAACTTTGTCTTATGTGAGTTGGTATACCTAGCTCAGGTAAAAAGTGGTAGCTCGACCTTGAGAGGTGATTTGGGTTCTATCATTCTCTGGTATTGTTTGTGTGGCCCCTTTGCAGCTCTGGGGGATAAGGGGGAAGAATAGTACCCCTAGTGTTGGCTAGAAGGTACCAGTGAGGTCCCATTTGTTGGCAAGCGCGAGCTGGATGGAGCATGTGCGGGAAAATGACTTCGGAGAATTAACATTTGGCTACAGTACACATGTGTATATTTGTATTGAATGGTATTTAAATTCCCTATATATTCATCTCTTTAACGTCGAAAGAACGTGTGCGTTACTGTGTTAAAAATTTAGTTAATTTTTTGTCATGACAATTTATGCTTGTGAAATTTTGTTGAAGGATAGTTAAACTATGTTTTGGCGCCTTCAGTTAAGGTACTTCTATTATGTTAAATTTTATGTTTTATTCAGCGTAATACTATCCAGATATTTATTTTTCTTTCAATGAATTTTTCTTGATGATCCCAACATTTTATGATTAGAGAATTCAAAGTTATCCTAGGCATATTCTTATCATCCTTTTGATTTGATTTCCAATGGAGAACCCCGAAATATGATTGCAAATGACTTCTCTACATTTTTTTTATTGTTTTCCATACAAGGATTTTTTTTTTTTTATCTTCTGTTACTTTATCCTTTAAGTTATTATTTTGTGCCTAAGAAGTCGGTCAGGAGCCGAATCGACTGTCTTTCACTTCGGTGTTAAATATTTAGATTCAAATGACCTGCTTTCATGTTCATGGATAATAAGTGTAGGATCATCTCTCTTCCCAGCAAGGAATTCTCTCTTGGGTGTTTATTCCCTCCTCAACCTCTGCAATTATTGTGATTTATTCTCTGCAAACCTGTGCTTCCACACAACGATTTTGGGGATGTCTCTCTAGTTCATAAAACATTTTATTTATCTGCGATTGGTTTATTTCTTGCAACAAATTTTATGCTGCGAAGGATTTAATTCTTGATGCGTTTGGTTTATCATCTACTCTTGTGATTGGTTTATTTCTTGCAGTGAATTTTATGCTGCAAATGATTTAATTCTTGATGTGAATGATTTATTTATGGCTGTAATTATCTTGCTGCATTTCGTTTTTCTTCATGGAGGTTGTCTCCAATTTTCTCATGGTCGAACAAGACTGGACAAACTATTCCTTGCATTAATCTTATTGCGATTTTGGTGACTACGTTTTGTGTTTCTCCATGGAGTTATCATCGACTTTCTTCTTTGCTAGAATGCACACAGTCCCAAACACTTACCCATAGATTGGCTTTGATTTTTCTGGCAGCCTTTATTATCGCAGCATTGGACAGATAATGGGGTCATTACAGAATCCATCTACGATTAAGGAACTTTCCTTTGTTCCATAGTCCAACCTTCATAGCTATGAATTGCACGATTTATTTTAATGTATTAACATGCTATGAATTGGATGAAACTTTTTCCAAGGACTCTGTATTGATTTCAATGGTTTTAATTCAATATTGGTATCACAGGAAATCATTATGTTTTTACTTATATGATATATGTTAAAACCAATATGCATAATAGGCATAATAATTTTCTAAATAAAAATAGATCTATTGTGTATAGATTGGTTTCTATATTTACATCCAGGAATATCATTGGACTTCTTCATACTTCTTGATTAAATCTATCTAAATAAAAATATAAAAGAATACTAGGTGTATCATTGAATATAATATAAGAAAGATGAGTTTTAATGTCAGGGAAAAGAGCGAGTAAATAGAGTCGGTAAAAGTTATGAGATGTCTTACTTGGATTGTATAAGATATTTAGCAGTATTTAAGAATAAAACTAATCCCAACAAGTCCCATAATTTTATTTAAATAATACAAATGAGAAAATACATGAATATAAATATTTAAGAATAAAACTAGTTCAGGACAAGTTACCTAGATTTATTTAGATAATAAAAATGTTGTGCGAAACGATAACATGACCGATATTTCATTACATACTACATAGAGTATCAAAGGAAATGATGATAAGAGGGAGAAAACAAATGAAAACATTTTCCTTGTTGTATTTGTTCCCAACCATTGACAACGTTGAATTGTCAGAGAAACAATTTTAATATCTTGCTATTGACAGCGTTGAGTTTGTCAGAGGATTGGTAGAAACGAATTAAATATTCGTATATTATTAGTTTCTTTATAACCACGACGTCGTTGGTATTTATGCTGGTGAATTTTACCTTGCCTATGGCGGTATCCCTATTTAGATTATGTTGTAATAGAGCATTTGTTTCCTTGACTATTAGGCAACAGATTTATTATTGCATAAACTGGCGTTGTGTTGACAATGGTGATTAAAACAACCATCAACCCATTCAAGTTTTTATTTAAATTAGTCTTATGACTTTTGCAACAATAGATTAATTCTGTTTGTATAGAAATTGTTTATTTATCAGTCTTATATATCATTATTTTAACTTTTGTCACGATAGATTAATTGTTTTCCTTTGCAATGGTAATATCTCACTCATCTGCACTTAGTCATAATGGTTTAACAAAAAATGGTTTATGGTTTATTTCTGTAATAGTTTAATGGCTTGCGCAAGATTAATGGTTGAGGGTTTAATAGTTTTATTAACTATATTGATTAATAATTTAAAAGTTAATTAGTTACTATGTGTCTTGTCCATTAAGTTGAATTGTAAATGGTGGTTGGTCATAGTTGTTACACCACATATGATTTCCTTGTAGGAAAACAAGAAATCCTTCAGTTAGTTGTGAAATTTAAATTTGGATAATGTCACCTTATGTCTCGTTGACTTGTTGATTGGGTTCTTAGGTATAGTCCTCGTGTATTTATGGACATATAATTCGGTCTCCTTGCGCGTGGGATTTTGTTTGGGTTAAAGGTCTAGATATTTTATGTTGCGTCATGGTTACTATCATGCCTATCCCCATGTGACAACATGATTATTGATTAGGGGATCATTGTGTTCCCTAATTGATAGGTTCGAATGATAACCTGGCCAGAGTCTTGTGTTTCCTGATGTGGGTGTATTTTTCATTGTAATTGATATTGATACTTGGTTCTGTAATGCCTTAATGTGATTGGTTTTTCTCATCGTAGAGGTTCCTAGTTATTGGTCATCAAATTCATTGTGTCTGTATTGATTGATGTTGTATTTTATCTTAGTAGGAATGATATTGTGTGTGATGGGAGGGACATAGACACCTCCTTGTTCCTCAGAATAGTTGTCAGCCTTAAGACCTTAAATGGTCAAAATCGATGGGAACCTGGGCTTGAGCATTGCTTATGTGTCTTGAAGGTCCTAACCTTGCAAGGTAGGATGGGCGGGTAGTCATTTATATTTCTCCTCTGACTGACGGTCTTATGTTGCTTCCCGCAGCTTGATGTGCTAGTATGCTAGGCCGTTACATTTTTCTGTTGCCTGAATTATGTGCATTGTGTTTTTCGTCGAGTTGCCTGTATTGAATTTTTTCATAGATACTTTCCTACTTTAAAAATGTGTCACATGTTGTTGTAATGACGAGGTTCATTACATTTCAAAACAAACAGAGAGATTTTTTCTCAGAACAAGCTAATATACAAAAACCTCCCCCATATTTTACACAACTATCTCATATTGGGAGAATCAAAGACTTCCTTGGACCCTATGTTTTAAAAATTTGGGGAGGCAAATCTACTCGATGAAACATATGGAAACAAAGTTCATGAAGGAAAATATACCAGGTGTCAGAGGCTTTCGTATGCCTGGTAACATAAGATCGACATGCAACAAATCGTCTCTAGATTCCACTGCCTGATTCTGTCAGAGGTGGCCATAGTCAGCAACAAAAGACCAACACCACAACAGAAGTGAAGATAGGTCATCAACAACCTCCATCAAATCAAACACCAGAAATCAGAGTAGATCAACATGATCTATGTATTATTATAATTAAATATATAGTTAGTTTAGTCTTTCCTAATTTATATCCTGGTAATTAATTACATAAGCAGTGTAGATAACTTACAAATACTTATGATTTCAGATTATTGTGGGTTGATCAGTTGGGACCTTTTTGAAGGATGGAACTAATTTTGTAAAGCAACTCACTAAGTCTCCATGGATCAAATTTTAGTAATACAGTTGCAACATTACATGATTCTTGTGTCAGTTTCATTGTTGAAGTAATCTACATGTTAATTGTTTTCTTTTGTTTACCATATTGTTTTCTACATTCTGAATTATTTTAAGGAGATGAAAGGAAAGAATTGGTTTAAATGTATCCTCTGTCACTTGCTTGGAATAATTTATGTGTTTTCCATTGAAGATTAACCTTGCAATTCTTAGTTACTATGTTTTTAATTGGATTTCTTTACCTATTCCATCTTTTCCATGCATTAAATGTTGAATATCCAATCATTTTTCCTACCCTTCCCTACAATATTAGCATGTTAAGACCTTCTTTTTTATCAATTCTAAACTATTAATCCATTTTCCCAATGGACCATTTTCCCCTTTTCCAACCAAACAATTCAAAACAAACAAACAACCTTGTACTTTCTAACTATCCTAACATTATAATCCAAACAAAGCTAAATCATATATAGATATCCCTCTCTAAGTCTTGGAGGGATAGATCCTTGACTCCAAAGTGGTTTTGTAGTTACCTCTTCCCATTTCTTCTTAATCCCGAGAAATTACAAAGTGATAAATTAGTGGCGACCATACTGGGTAATTCCTCAAAAAATCATATCAAGTTCCAGATCTGATTATTGATGGTGGATAGTGATTAGACACCAGAAGGATGAATCATTCACCTGGCGACTCCAATCAGTTTCAAATCAAATACTCCATTGGAGAAAGAACCTGAAACATGGGAAGACAATCTGTAAATATCAAGTATTCAAGTTACGATTTTATTCAATACATAATATGCTTTATTTTTAATTATTTCTTAACTTTTTTTTATCATGGTCAAGATGATACTGCTAAAACTTATGTCGATTAGGTTCAACCTGATGAGCCTAAAAATATTAATCCTAGTTTTAAATTTTCTGTACATACTCCTACACCTGTTAAAATCCAAAATAGATACAATCCTCTTATCTTACCTTCTATACTCCATGATTGCCCTGCAAATTATTACAAATATATTCCCAGGTTTGATGGAGAATGCGGTAACATCACTACTGAAAAACACATTCAGGGTTTTGAAAATTATCTTGACCTTTTTGAGGTGGAAAAACATGATGTCAGTATTAGTATTTTTGTTTTATCTTCACAAGGTAGAGCTAAGGAATGGTTCAAAAATTTGTCAACTGCAAGCATCTGTGAGCTCAATCAATTTGTGAAATGTTTCCTTAATAAATGGGAGATTAATAGAAATATTTTTCTCATTTTAGAAGAATATGATCATTTGAAAAGACATACAGGAGAAATAGTGCAACACTTTTTAGATAGATTCAATCAAGTTTACAATCCAATGCCTTCTGATATAAAACCTCCTCCTGGTTTATCTCTCTTACACTACACGTATGCCTTTGATTAGGATATGTCATTTCAGTTTAGAGAAAGGAACACAACTACACTCAAGGAGATGCAGGACAATGTAATTAGTGTGGAAGTTAATTTGTTGATCAAAAGGTCAAAGATCAAGGCAGAAGAAAGGAAGAAAATAGAAAAGGAGCAGCTAAAATATTCAGAAGCAAAACTAGACATTCTGACCATCACAATGAAATAAATGATGCAGAAAGTCATCATGATAAATGAACTTATTGTCCAAAATCATCATTTTCCATTGGTTAGAGAGAAAGAAAGGGTCATTGTTCCCAATCATTTTGCACCCCACCCTTGGTATCATAGATAAGAAAATGATTATTTTATGTATTCAATTCACAACATGGTCAATGATGAAATTCAAAATCAGCCTGTAGAGGAGCATTCAATTGATCTGATGTGTATGATTGATGAATTTTCTTACCTAGATGATCTACCAGAGTATGATCAATATGGTGATGATTATATGGTTGAAATCAATGCTGATTGTTCAAAGCAACTAGTAGCATATTTTTGGGAGAAGGAAGCCCAGTTACAACTCAAATATGACAATCATCCTATGCATATTAATTATGATAGAAATGAGGAAAGTGCATAAATTCTCAAAGTAAGTGGAAAGTATTTTCCCTTGTGTTTTTCTTCATTTCAATTTCTGAGAGAAAACTGTAAGGAAGTTGTTAGTAGTAGGGATGGATAATTTTATAATGAATCAGTTGAGAATGTCATTGATGACATGAAAGATGTTATAGATCCAGGACTGTAGCCCCTAAGTTCCATTGATTTTCAAAGCACATATGAATTGATGCAGTATGATTTTGTACCATTAATCTTTAATTCATTTTATTTTTTGAAGGAAAATTATGCTAATATTTGTGAATCAAAAATTCGTAAGCCTATAGAAAATCATGTAGTCACATTGGAATCATTGCAACCAATGAAACAATCATTTCAGTTTCTACAAGACCCAATAAATGATGTGTTGGATAATCTGTGTAGTCAGAGTCATGTTCCATTTTCTAGTTATGGGTTTAAAATAATTTATGATATAGACATGATTAGGCAGCTAGTTTCCTGGTTTGGTTCAGTTGGGGTCTCATTTCAAAATCCATCTGAAAATCTGCAGTTAAATCAAAATTTGTATGATGATACAGACATCATATGTGAAGTTCTTAGTCATGATCTTGATTTGGATAAATTTGAATATCAAGGAAAGGTCATTTCCATCATGACCCTATAGCTACATATATGGAGGAGCTCTTCTTTCTAGAATGTTAATTGATACATGCAACCTCTTTGATTTTCCATAGTTCCAAAGCATTATGTTATGAATATCAGGATGTAAATCAGTTCCTTATGCCTTTGCAAGATCTAGTTTTGATGCATGTTAAAAAGAGTTTAAAAAGAGTTGAGATATTGGATCAACTGATAGATTGCCTTCATTGGAATTTTTCCATTACCTAACTAAACAGAATTTTAGCATTTTAGAATAGGATTATATGTACATAAATTATATTACTAGGTAAGCATATTTTTAGTAGTCAAGGTTGTAATGTGAAAATAAGATTAGGGTTGTGAGAATCTTTCAAATATTTTCTCAGTTCATATTCAAAACACATATCAATTTTCTGCTTAAAGATCATCCACAGAGGATGCTGGATAGAAAAGGTTGCAGTTTGGGATCAACCCAATGGATAAAGCATTGGTCTTCTCATTAAGAGTTCTATGGTTCTTGTCACCTCTTCAAAGAGATGTTGTCCCCAGGTGGAGCCTATGTTAGGGTCCTACAAATATAGGAAATCTGATGATTCATATATCATTTTTTGGTCTCATGATGAAGCTCCTGGCTTGTTGAATAGCCTCACTTCCCCCTCCATTTTGCATCATCCTTCACCCATGTTCCTACTACATCATCCACTTATCCTTGCTAACCCATCTAATGTTGTGCCCTTCATTCTGTCACCCTCCACTCCTTCAGCCCTCCACCAATTTTTTCAGTGCATGAATAAACAACCATAGGCTAAAAAACAATAGGTTAATAATGAATGGTTAGTGGCATTGTTAATATTAATTAGCATAGTAAATTTAATTTAATTAGGTTAGTAGTAATATTAAGTGTAGTTAGATTAGTAAAACTAGGTTAGGGTTGCTAATAACAAATTAATTAATTATTAATTAACACTTATGTTTGTAAATAATTAGAAATAATTAATTAAAAAATTAAACAACAAATTATACAACAAATTAAAAATTAAACAACAAATTAAAAAACAAAAAACAAAACATAAAAAATAAAACAATTTAAAAATTAAAAAAAAATAATAAATAAAAACAAAATATAATAGTTCACAAAAATAAATAAAACAAATAAAAAACTAAAACGATCAAATAAAAACTA